>JAAGWO010000223.1:0-47681 GCA_013266205.1 Fusarium decemcellulare
CTTTTCCTCCCAACCACCACCTGCCGCCAACCACCAACACGACAACGACACCCTGAAACACGCTCTGCCCCCTTTGCTGATATTTCTCCCAGTCCTAGCCCGCCCCCTCAACGCGTCGTCCTGCGCCTTCGTGATCCTCACGGGGGCAGGCTCGCTGCGACGTTTGTCTCGCGAACGTCTCATCATGCCAGGTCACGCCATGCTATGAGTGAGCAGCAGACGGCCTGTTGCATGGCTTCATCTAATCCGCAGGCAACGAAAGACGCTCGGCCACACCGCGCAGAGTTTTCCTCGTTCAGGCGGCAACCAACAGGCTGTGGGTTTTTTTCCATTTTCTCGGTGCCCTAGGTGCCTGGTGCCCTGGTGGCCCCAGCCGCCCGCCGACTTTGTGAGTCATTCAACTGCAACCAACCAGAAACCGGCTGGCATGGTCCCGTCACGACGCCAGGGAGGCTGGTCCTGTGCGGCCGCTGACTGGCTGTTTGCATCACGTACCCAGTACAAGGGCTTCCTGTGCAGCCGTCATCAAGATCGCGTCGGGTTTCGTGGTGATTTTTACCTTTTTTCGTCGTGCTATGTCTTTGTTCTGCATCGTCCACCCACGGCGAGAGTTCTCTCAACATATGTCGACGTTTGCTGCTGTTGACGCTTGGGTACTGTCAGACCCAACCTGTGTTGAGGCCACGTTTCGCTCGGGTTGTCACGGTCAAACTAGCCCGAGGTGACGCGAAAATTTTGATTGTCCAAGGATCGTCGAGTACCGTTACCTGTTACGAGAACGCGTCCGATATGGGGGGCTTGCTGACAGAAGTACCTCGCTAACAATTTTCTGATTTCGCAACCTCGGTCGTCCCCTTGCCTCTGCCTGAATCTCCACTCGCCTCCACTCGACGCTCCGACATGTTTTTCTCAAGCAAAGATCCCTCGCAAACCCAGCCTCACTTGAGATTCCCCAGGATTCTACCAGGGTCGCCCTGTCTTGCTAGCCTCTTCTCCCATGGCAATCTTGATGGGTCTTGAGCGACTCCGCACACGCAAAAGTTTGATAAAGAACATGACCCTCCAGAGCCGGTCCCTCCTCGCTTGGAGGAAATTGCTCGGCCCTTGGCGTGCCCCATGAATGGGATGGGCCACGGATGAAGCCTTTTCGGGAAGATTCTGAGCATGCGCGCTGACACTGAAGCATGAACCGAATGCTACAGTGCAGACAAAGTCCGTGTCCGTCTGCAACGCCTGTCGTCGCACAAGGAGAAGAGCACTTGGCTTGGATAGTGTGGCCATGGAATGCCGTTGCGAATGCGCGGCTCAGCCTCGATTTGGCACTTGATTCGTGACACGGGTACCGCGCCCATGGCAGGGGCCACGATGCCTCCACATGTTCCAAGTCTAGATCTTAAAGCATCCCCATCTGCTCGCATTGACGCTGGAATCCATGCGGCTCCGTCCGACACTTAATTCGCCTGCCGGCCAAAAGGAAACATAAACATTGCGAGGAAAACATTGCCTGTCATGCTGTCGCAGATCAATGACGTCCATTGTCTAGGTTTTGTTCACGTTGATAACATTTTTGAAGCCCGCTCGCCGACTCCAGTCCCATGTACCCCAAAATGAGAAACCCTCCCTTCTCTTTTGCATGCCGCCTCTTGCCAGATGGCTCATCCTTGCACGCCGAGTATGCATCCAGGTATATAAGTCAGGTATCATACAGTAAACCACAAACAAAACAAAACCGACAACTCCTCATGTCATGTAGTACTTGGGACCCTCGCCTCCCTGCGGCACCTGCCAGTTGATATCCTGGTGGGGAGCCTTGATATCACACGTCTTGCAGTGAATGCAGCTATTGCAGGTCAAGTCAGCAATCGTATTCTCGTCATGATGGGCATTGTTCCCCATGTCTCAGGGGTGTCTGAGGGGCAAAGTTTACTCACTTTTGCGCGTTGATCTGGAACCGGACGCCGTGAGGCTTGGATTCATCCTCAACGTACTCGTACACGCCAGCCGGGCAGAAGCGGTTCTCGAGACCCTTGAAGGGCGGATATGTCTTTTCAGTGTGGTCGTCCCAATCCTTGACTTGCAAGTGAACGGGTTGATCCTCCTCGTGGTTGGTTCCCGTGCGGGAAACGCTCGTCAGGATGTCGAAGGTGATCTTGCCATCGGGCTTCTCGTACTCGATTTTGGGGAACTTGTCGGCGGGTTTTGTGGCGGCGTGGTCGGGAGTCTTGTGCTTGAGGGTCCAAGGGACGCGGCCCTTGAGGAGGTAGGCCTCGATGCCAGAGTACATAACGCCTCCGTAAAGACCCAGAGGGGTGTGGAAGGACGGTCGCATATTGCGCACCTCCTTGAGCTCTTTCCAGATGGAGGACTTGCGCAGGTTGTTCTCGTAGTCGTACAGGAATACAGTGCCGTCGTCCGTCTTCTCGCTGAGGGCGGTCCACGCAGCCTCGGCGGCGAGCATACCCGACTTCATGGCGTTATGAGTGCCCTTGACCTTGGGCACGTTGACGAAACCCGCCGAATCACCGATGAGGGCACCGCCGGGGAAAGCGACCTTGGGGATGGACTGGAAACCGCCCTCAATGAGGGCTCGCGCACCGTACGAGATACACTTGCCACCTTCGAGGACATTGCGGAAGAGGGGGTGAAGCTTGAGCTTCTGGAACTCCTGGTAGGGCGAGAGCCAGGGGTTCTGGTAGTCGAGCGAAACGACGAGGCCGATCTGCACGAGGTTGTCGCCAAAGTGATACATGAATGAGCCGCCATAAACATCCTTGGACAGAGGGTAGCCCATTGAGTGCACCACCAATCCCTTCTCGAACTTGGCGGGGTCAACCTCCCAAACCTCTTTTACACCCAGGCCGTACGTCTGGTGCTGGCTATCCCTGCGCAAGTCAAACTTGTTGATGACCTGCTTGCTCAAACTTCCGTGACAGCCCTCGCCGAACATGGTGACCCTCGCATGGAACTCCATACCACGCTCAAATGTCTCTTTTGGCTTACCATCGCGGCCAATGCCAAGATCGTTGGTGGCAACGCCCTTGACAGCACCATCAGAGCCGTAGACAACCTCGGAGGCGGCAAAGCCGGGGTAGACTTCGACGCCGACCTCCTCAGCACGCTCGCCTAGCCACTTGACGAATTGGTTCAAACTGACGATATAGTTTCCGTGGTTGCTCATCTGAGGGGGGGCAGGGATAGGAATAGCAGCCGTCTTGGTAAGGAAGCGCATACGATCGTCGCCGGCGGGAGTCGCGTGCTCGAAACGATTGGGGTTGTCCTCGTCGAGCCAGTCGGGGATAAGCTCGTTGATCGAGGTGGGCTGGATAACGGCTCCGGAGAGGATGTGGGCGCCAATGTCGCCTGCCTTTTCAAGGACGAGAACACGAAAGTCCTCGTTACCGGCCTCGTTGGCCAGCTGCTTGAGGCGGATAGCAGCGCTGAGCCCCGCGGGGCCGGCACCAACGATACAGACGTCAACCTCGTCGGCCTCGCGCTCGATTGCTGCGGGATCAAAGTCTTCCTCGTCAGCGTCTCGCCGGCGGGGTGTAGTGCTAAAGGCCCTGGAAGCCATTGGTGCCCTCATGACAGGCCATGCGGCCGGTGTCCTCCTTGAGATGGAGGATCTGGCCGAGACTGCAGCGGGACACAGGCTGGACCTGGCCCGCAATTGCGAACGAGAAAGCACCCGCGAGCTGCGCTGGACGCAGCGCGAGACAGGTCTTGGAGCCGACATGATGGATGAAGCTGAGGACGGCCTGGGAGGAATTGACTGGCGAGTCTCGGGAGGGCGGGGGGATAAGAAGGAAGCTTTTTGAGAGCTCGTGGAGAGAGCCTCTGGGGGGCAGCCGGCGACTAAAACTACTTTTCGCCGTTACCTTCCCACAGCTGAAGAGCCAAAAGAGCCGGTGGTGGGGAACTGTGCCGGTGCCCGGGGGTGGGAGGCCGGTTCTGGGCAAGTCATTGACAATTAACTGGCTGGTAATTGGCTCGTCAGAGGGTGTCTAGTTAGCGACGAGAGGGCATTCACTCTTTCAGTGCGTCACTTGTGTTGCCCGTGACTCGGCTTTTTGAACAAACCCAGGTACTGTATTATTTAGGCTCAGCATCATCTAGACACTATTGATTGTATTCTTGATGCATTCCTCTTTTTCTCATAGCCACGCTCATGACCTGCTGCCGCCTCTGTAAATGGGGGCACTGGTCGGCGCTCGGGATTCTATAGCCGAGGGGGGACGAGGTTAAAGACGCTGGGTGAGACCGGGACCGAGGACACAGATGTCATGACGCCAACGGCGACCGATAACCCGCTGGAGCTCGGCTCCGGGAGCAGAGGCCAGGTATTGGCCAGGTATCGTTATTAGGGTCAGCAAGAATGGGGGTTTGATCTGGGGTAATCGCTGGCATGTGCAAATGTCATCATTCATCATGGCCGTCATCAGTTGGAAGCACATGCTTCTAGGTGTGCACTTTTACTGTGACTAAATTAACTAACAATATCTCTTCTTATCTTTTCTATCCAACCCAGCACATACTCGTCAGGATCTCTCAATTGCAACTCATCATGTAGACAAGGATAACACCTTGTACGCCTACAGGCCAAGCAGTTACGTCAATCGTTGCCCCGAGCGCTCGGGATTGCAATGCTGTTTGGCCGACGCTCGAGATTCGGCTTCTTCCGGCTTCTCGCCGCGGCCTTGGGTACCGCCGCCTTGCTTCGGCCCAGTCGCCGTTTTCGCCGTCTATTGCCTTGACTTGCCATGACAGCCCTCGTGGTCAAAAGCCACGGCTTCTCGACCTGCATGGCGGCCGTGATGCAGTGACCGGGAGGGGCTTCTTCTCTGGGATTCTTTGCATCCGTTCCTGGCAGCTGTCTGATCGTGAGGGTGTGCCATCTTGAGCCTAAGGGGGTGGGTGGCTTGCTGTCGTGGTAACTCGACATCTGTCTGATCGGGATTCACCAACCGATGCTCACACAGCTATTCCCGGCGGTCTTTGCTTTTGAGGCTATGGTTAATGGCTCTGATGCACATTTGATCTGTTTGACCTTCATATGGTCATACATAGGTAGCTTCTGCCTCCAGCCGTGTTCGTAACCGGCGGGTATTTCCGGGCAGTAACGGTTCTCATCGTATTCTTGGATATTCACGTAGGGGAACATGGCGGAGCCCATGATGAGCTGACAGTGTTAGTGGAATAGACGATGTAAACCTTTTATTGCCGGGCGATGTGTTCTCGCATCTATTGATCCCGATTCTTGCGCTCAGATGGGTCCCTGCATCTGGACCCCGGAGCAAGCGTCCTCTCTTGAACATAACCACACTAGTACACTTCTTGATGAGGCTGCCAACGAATTTGTTGTTTTCAGATACTATCCGCGCATGAACAAACAAAAGATGTAGCATAACACCTAATTAGTTGCCTGCTAAGCCCCAACAAATGACAATATCAACACTGTGCGCGGTGTTAGACTCGCATCCCAACTACCCTACACAGCATACTTTCCCGAACCGGGTTCTTTCCCATATACCTGGGTAGAAACAGGAAGAATAGATCAAATAGTATGTGTAGTTGCTTTCCCTACGTTCAACAACCCGAGAGAGAGAAAATAGACTCCGGCAACCTATGGTACCGAAGGGGAATTGCCTCTACTACGAAGGCGAATACTATCCACGTTACAGCTAGACTACTCAAATTGGCTACTTCCCAGAACTACTTTGACTATCCACTTGAGCGTAGCAAGACGACGAAATCACAAGCAAGACGGTCCTGCATGTTTAGTGAATCGCTGAATACCAGTTTGATCAAATCTTCGCATTCCAACTTCCCGAGAGTGATTAAGCACATATGGCAACATATTGAACGTGACTAGCTCCAGCTAACGTGTCGAAGTATTTAAATGCCATGTTTTGAGGATGAGCCGACCAATCAAATCGATCATCTCTCGTTTGTATCCCAGCTCATTCAGCTAGCAGTTCCTTTCGCTCAAAATGGACCCTTCTATCACCATCTCCTGTTCTATCGAGCGGTGTAAAAGATTGGTGGAAGAGATGCTCCCGGCGTGGTATGACCCCCCTGGCAATGAATCGGCCGTGGTCGGCACGTCTCCCACTATTGTCCTCGCGAACGGCGACAACACCGTGGGTCTCTGGGGCCGAAGCCTGGCACCATGTACCCTAATGGTAAATATGAGCCTGCCAGGAATCCGTCGTACCCTGAAGGAACTGGCCGAGAGTGGAGCGCCCTGGACGGACTTTCAGGCCGTGAGATACCAGTTCATAGTTATCGGTATGTCAATTTCTAAACCTCACCAGATTAGACTGTGGGTGATTGAGCTAACTTTTGTCCTAGAGCCCCCAGAAACCCCAGCAGCCAACCCTATCACGATAGACAACTCCAACGTTCTGGACTGGATGGACGTCGCGTCGTACATGGAGATGTAAAGTAGAGAGTTTGCATCGATCGAGATTTCATAGATACAGAGTAGGAATAGACATAGAGGGTGGTGGCATTTCCAGAGAACGACTTCTCTTCTCTTGTTTTGCGCAAGTCATGCTGCGCGTAGCCCTATCAAGCCGACAACACCAAACATTGATCCTGAGATAAGCCGGCGACCAAGAAGATGTATGAGATAAATAGGGGAATGTCTCATTAGAAGAGGTGAAAATATGTTTTGATGCATACGATCTCGGTCATAGTTCTAAAAATACATGCGAGAGCCATGGGATTGGAAGGAGCGTCCCCGAGGATAAAATCGTAGGGCTGGATTAACCTTAGGTATTTTTGGAGGCATTGACGTCATTTTTCGCGTGGACTTGGACGTCGAATTACCGGAATAGGAAATCACCCAACCTTAAAATCATCGCAGGTGTAAGTGAATCGAGTACACACGGGTCGCAAGAAAACAAATCAGCCATAATAAGCCCACAAGTAGATGAGCCTTTCGATGTGAAGGCTTTAGTGATGCATTCATGGGTGTGAACTCTCACTGGCCTGGTCTCCACTCCCTGGCGCGTACGCCATCACACCAAAATCCACGACCGCATCCACTCCTCTGATGTATCAATCCCACATCCGACATGAAAAACATGAGGGAAAATAGCACATCTTGACTGGGTATTCTATGAGAAGGACTGGATTTTAGGGAAATACCGTTGTGTGCCAGTACGAGTCAAAAACATGGCCAGCCAAATCAGTAATACTGGACACCACACACTCATTGATTGACTGGTCATATAGTACCCTCGAGGCGTTTATTGAAATGTTGCGCTCTTAGTGTAGGACTAGAAGGAAGGAGAGCGTCTCAGGTGGAAAGTAAATCACCCCATATGCTGATGTAGGTAAAAACCACTGCCGAGCCAAATGAGCCGTCACGCATTCATTTTTGCCGCTACGGGACTACAAATGGGTTCTTTAAGAAGCCAAGAAGCAGTAGAATAAAAAAAGAAATGCCTGGGAGCTCCAGGCGTTGTATGTCGACAGAGACAGGATTCGAACCTGCGAACGCGAACGCATTAGATATCTTAGCATGAAGGACCTTCCTAGAGGGTCTAGATCGCTCCTTCCACTTCAAGTCTAACTCCTTAACCACTCGGACACTCTGTCTGACGTTCTGTTGAACTCTGGGCTTTCAAATGAGCCATATATAACGCAATGGGATGCGTGTGTGGCTCGGGGAAGATTTTGCAGCATTCCGGCCGCATTGGGGCGGGGTCTGGCGTTGGACCCACTCACCAGACTCCGTTAGTGCCTTCTCCTTTAGTGTGGACACTTGGGTTAGCGAAAAACAGACTGTGTGGTCTGCAATTGCGCCGATATCAACTTACAACTCAACAGAAGTAAACACTAAGATTCAGACCAAAGTCCAATAGATTACTTAATTACTCTCCAGCGGATAGAATAATCGATGAATCTTTTGCCTCTAGCTCGCATCTAGCCCTCCTCTTTCGGGAATCATACTTGGGTCTGTCTGGGGTCATCAGTGTCACCTCGAGTTGTTTCCGTTCATCAAACCACGCATACGCGAAGCAGGAATAAGCCAGGCCACATGTGAGCTTTAAGGCTTCTCTTAACCAAGAGAACGATCTAGCTGCCACCTCAGCCCAGGTTGAGACATGCACGCCTAATCCTGTATAGATTGGGGACCGGATTATACTACCTTATGTTGAGCGCTAACTACTCTTGCTAGCTATTTACTATGAAACAGCACCATGGAGTCAATGGTTCAAATCGATATGTCTATCCAAAGGAGTTCGTGCAACACACATCCATTCGAGGGGATGCTTCTTAAGGTTGGTTGTCGCCCCTAGGGGCGACAACCAACCTCCTTAGCTGCGCAGATATTCTAGTGACTGTAATCTTAAATTTGAACAACGAGGTCATCTGGCTCATTAAGATACTTGGGAAGCTCGTTTCTACCGTATGATAACCCACAGGTTTCATCCACGCGGTTGCAATGTATTACGAAAGGTCAGCATTCGGGCTGGCTACATCAGGAAAATATCGGCGAGATTTTGGGCGCTCAAAGGAATAATCAGCCTTGACCGTATTCAAGTTCTGTGGTGGTCACGTTGAAAATATAATTCAATCTGGCCGTAAAACAATTCTTTTACTTTGGATGAAGTAAATTGAGGCACCAAGTCATTGCGCTAATAATGCTGTGTGTATTAACATTGGTTTGAGTTATTGGGTTGCCAGGCTCGGATTTATACACTTCCCCCATCCTGGTAGCTCCTGGCTATTAGCCTCGGCTTTCGTTTCCAGAGATCCAAAATCATTTGTCCAAACAGCCCGTTCGCCCACGAGAACCTAGTTTCCATCGTTAGTCATATGCATGCCAAAGTTGAAGAAGCACCCTTACCATGATCTCGTCCACTGCTCCTCGTTCCAACTGTTGACCGTCTCATGAATCAGTCCCAGGCCGTTGGTCGAGTTCATCAGCTGCCGGATACCGTCGACAATCTCGTCGTCATCATCGCTCGTCAGAAGCTGAACGATGAGTCCCATGGGCCATGCCATTCCCGGTCCAAGATGCGGGCCGCCCGTAGCGTTTAACACCGGTCCTCGCGAGTAGTACGGGTTGGAAGAGCTGAGGACGAAAGCTCGCGTGTTGTCGTAGACGTGCTGTGAAGCAGGCGTGTAGCCCAAATGAGGGATGCTCAGAAGAGAGGGTAAGTTTGCGTCATCCTGGCGACCGTCAGTGAGTTCCCTCTACCAATTGCGTATGACATACCATGAGGTTGTAGGATCCAAAGCCGTCGACCTCGTAGGCGTACATCTCGCCAAACTTGGGATGCTGTATGATAGCATGCTCATTGATGCCAACTTCGATCCCTGCGGCCAGCTTTTCCATCTGTTTGGCCAAGTCCTCATCCAGCGGCCACATGATCTTTGCACATGATGTGAGATAGCGCGCGAACATCATGTTGGCCGGGATAAAGTACTGGTAGATGCAGGCATCATCCGATGGCCGGAAGAAGCTACGGACGAGGCCGATATGGCCCTTGATCGGCGCGCCGCGGCCGTGGTTGGACACAGTCTCAGAAGCGCTATCCGAGTTTCGTAGCCATGTATAAGCCGACTTTTGTAATCTACCCTCCTCATTGTAGGTCCCCTCCTGCATATGCTCCGCGACTTTGAGTATCTTCTTGACTGCGCCCACCCAATCAAACTTGCCAAAGAACTCTGCGTCCTCCGTCTCCTCATAGTAGTCCCACGAAAGCTGCAGGAAGGCAGCAAGGGAGTCTAGCTCATACTTGCACTCAAAGACAACGTCAGGGTCATACTTCGGACTGACGGTGTCGCGAGGTTGGAGGGATCGCTTTGCGCGGCGGAGGTTGGCTTCCGGGGGAGGGTGGAAGGCGTTACAGAAGGGAGCGTTGCGGATATAGCGAGCTTGGAGGTTTATGGCTCCGCGGAAGAGAGAGGCAATATCGTTCTCGTCGGAAGAGGAGGCGTCGGGAGAGATGATGGACTTGTAGGACTGGAGCTGGTTGGCGCTATCGCGGAGCCACATAGCATCAATATCGCCCGTCGTAATAAAGGCCAGCTACTTATACGTCAGCTTCTGGGACATAACATGCTAAGAAGCGCCAAAACTTCTTGACTCACCTCTTCGTCCGGGTTATCAGCCGAGACACCCCGCCATCGGATCGTCGTGTCCACCGTGTTGGGCCACGTATTCTGGAACAGCTGGTAGAGATCCGGATCGCCAATGGCCTGTGTCATCTCCTCGTAGATGACATGCTCAACCGCCGGCACAGAGTGCGTGCGGCAATCCTCACTTGGGCGCTGGAATGGAAAGCTGTAGCGACCATTGGAGAAGGGTTCATGGCGCTCGCGGGCATATTGCTCGTAGTTGGGGCAATCGGCCGAGACGGCTACGGCGACCAACACGAGGGAAAGGAGTCGAGACATGGCGACCATGTTGTCGTCGTTCGCCGGGGTCGTTCAACCAGGAACCATTGTGCGCGTCGAAGTGCTTCTCTTGTGTCGTAAGTCAGCAAAAGGGAGGCTCTGATCAGGGTCCAAGAAGGCGGTTTGAGCATGTCCGACGAGCCAATGGCCATCGCCGACCCCTGACAGTCCCACTACGGTACAGTAATCTGGGGAAGCTAAGACTGGAGTAGCGTCTCGAACGCCAAGACCCGATCAACCACACATTCTCATAGAGATTTAGCCAAAGTTCAACATAATCTTTTCAGACGCTAAGACAAGGATGAACATAAGCCATATGAAACACTCATCATAATGTTAGAACACCATGCACTTGCTTTATGATAATCCAATTCCTGTCATCCTAACGCTTTGCTCATAATCCGTGTTATTTACCCAAAGACATACCATTGAGGGCCGCCGCCTGCTTCAAGTCAAGATCGAGGCCAAACCGGCCCAGGTCGCCAGAGGGTAGAGTGAAAAAAAAAAAAAAAAAAAAGGAAAAAAACTTTATCCGCCAAGCGTCATCCCGTTCAGGGCGGCGACGGCCTCCTCTGCCGCCGCCGCCGCCCTCTGGTTGTTCCCCCCCCGAGCCTTCTTCTTCTTGGGCTTTCTCTTCTTGGGCTTTCTCTTCTTGGTCACCTTGTGGGTGCTGGTTGGGGCCCCCTGTAATGTCACGTGTTAGCTGTTGATCCTCAAGTGAAACAAACAGAGTGGATGGAGGTACTTACCAGGGCAATGACGGAGCCGTGGGGGAGGAGACTGGAGCCGATAGATACGACACGGATGAGGCCGGCTATTATGGATTAGTATAGGGTAGGCAAAACGAAAGGAGAGAGGACTCACCTTGGTCCCGGCCTGCAGTCTGATTCGGAATTTGATAGGGGTCGCGGAAAGAGTCAACGGTCCAGCGACATCCTCCTCCTGGTTGTTCCCCCACGAGGTCTTCTTCTTCTTTGGGGGCCCGCTGGTTGGTTGCCCCCCCTGTGACGCCATACATTAGTTCTTGATCCTTGGACAAACAAGACAAGTGTGGAGGGTACTTACGAGGGCGAGGACGGAGCCCGCAGGAAGCAGCGTGGAGCCGCCAGCGACAACACGTATGAATCCCGCTGCCATGAGTTAGTACAGGGTAGGCAAGAGGAAGGAGAGAGTGACTCACGACGTTCCCAACCGGCGTCAGAGGTATGGCCGAATTTGTCGCAGTAGTGGCATCGCGGGCGTTTGTTTTTCTGGCCCCCGGCGCCGGAGGCCCACTGGTTGTATCCCCCGTTGGGGGGCCGGAGGTGGTGGGGTTCTGCATCATGTAAGTACTCTGTTGTCAAGAGTTAGACACGGACGGTAACATACGGTAGCCTGCGAAGAAAATGTTAGCATGTCAATGAAGGATGGAGATGGGATGGGGGAGTGAAGACGTACCATTTTCTTTAAAAAAAAAAAAAAAATCTAAACCAAGAACGTTAGCACGTGTCGACAAACGCAATGATAGAATGAAAGGATGATGAATGATCAAGGACATGTCACTCCCTGGCTCAAAGAGAACACTTGAACAGCAGATAAAATGCTGGGAGCGTGACGGAGAGGACAATAGGCAGGGGCAAGGTGGCAGCAGAGGAAGCGGGCAAGAGAGCAGGGCGAAAGGAAGTGATAGAATGTGAAAACGTCCAAAGCAGGAAGTCAGAAATAACAGATGAATCCAAAAGGAATGATATCGGGAGGAGGAAGTCGATCAGAAAGTCTAGATCGTGGGAAGAAGATGAGGGTCGGAGGCAACGAGATGAAGCCGGCGGGGAGGCGCAGATAGACGAAGGGAACGTAACGAAACGCAGAACGATGGTAGAGGGCAGAGTAGACCTAGAAAGTAGGCGACTTACTTTTGTTGTTGGCTGATTTTTGGTGTTTGACTCTTAGTGTTGATTGAGGAAGAAGAGAAGATGAAGAAGCAGGAACCTACAGGAGGGGCAGAGATTTTATCCTGCCCCAGGATGACCTAATAATCCATCAGGTACCCAGTATTCCAGGCTTCAGTGAGTTACATGGAAGCGAAAGGGCAGGACAGTTACCTAAGTTTTAGGAAGGCGAGTTTGAGGACGGTGCCTAAGTCTTAGGATGGAGCAGTGGAAGGTGCTCCCCAGGGGGCGGAGAGCGAACATGACATCAGACACTCCCACCACGATAAGAAAGTGAAGTGAAAAGGAAGTAGGGGGGGGATCAACAGCATCGCATGACCTATCCCGGGGAAAACTAGGTACCCCAAGAACGGTAGGATGAGAACCTGTCTGCTTGCACCATGATCGATAAACAGGCATTGGACTCAACAAGTACATGGTTATAACTCACAGGTCAAAGGAGAGCGATGAAAAGTTCTAAGGTGGCTTGGATAATAGCAGTCCCATTTACATTTATTCTAAAGATACTATGCCTCCCATGTTCAGTCCCATCGCTAATGCAAATCACTTTCTGCCTACCCATATGCACTCCACCCTCAATACTCTGCAATCAACTTAGATCAAAACCGGCCCCCGATGTAACAGCATAAAGCAACTTCTCTCGAAGCACGGCCTCCGACTTGTATACTGGGAGCTTCAAGAGGTTGACACATGTGCTCGTGCTTGGCAGCCTCTCCTCATCTGACCCGCCATCACGAATGCTGAACTTGGGGTTGAGCTGGGAGAAGCCTAACAGCGGAGCACGCGGTGTCGAGCTGACATATTTGAGCACATTACGGCGCTGTTCATCCGTGAACCCACGCATGACCTTCCAAAATAGCTTGATGGTGTCATGCTCCTCGCCATCATCGCCAATCTCGTATAGACCGCTGTAAATAGTGTTGCGGCGGAGGTCGTCAATATCAATCTCACTCGAGTCACCACCGACGAGGCGCTGCAGCTCAGACTGGTTGAACATGGAGAGCCACGACGGCCGGATGATGGCGCGGAGCCCGCGGAGGAAGGCTGCTGTCTGCAGAGACGGCTGAACGACTAGGCGGTGTCGAGCCACGTAAGAAATGTATAGCAGCCGGTTGTCGTTGGTAACATGAACCTGATCACCATTGGCGATTAGTTTCTTGGTGATGGTCTTGACAGGTTGCCCTGGCTGGGAGACTTGGTCTGTGATGGTAAAGTCAATTCCCAAGTCCGATATGTCTCCCGGGTAGTTCTTGAGATTCAGCATCCCCTTGTATAGCTCCTCATCCATGTCGCGCAGGTCGTTTATGCTCCCCTTGTAGTTGTTCTCATCGTTGGGCCCAGCCGATGCCCACTTGAGAAGAAAGAAGCCTGCAAAGGCCAGGTCGACAAGGATGCCCTCGTACATGCACTTTCCTACGATTCTGCCGAGAAACTCGAAACGCCTCAGGAGGCTCTTCATAAGCTCTCGGAATTGTGGATCCGATTCAGAAAGCCCGCTCTCTCGTAACGACTCGCGCTGGGCATCAATGGCTGTAGGATCGGGATACAGTAGCCCTTGCTCGTTCGACGTGAACATGCCAGCTCCCTCTTGTTTCCCGAATGCCTCCGACGTGACGCTGATGAGGAACTCCTTGGTGACGCCTCCTCCGTCAATTCCGGCTTCAGCAGCGCCGAATTGGTCCAGAAAGGTAATTTGGATAGGGTCTTTGAGCCCCTCACCTATTTCATAAAACTGCTTGTACGCATCTTCAAAGAGCTGCTTTCGACTGATCTGAGCATGATGCCTGGCGAAAGGCGATCTATAAAAAGGATTGGGACCGCCTCGGTGAGCTCGATCGAGTTGGATGAACTGCCGGAAGATCATGACCCGGGTCTCGAAAGGAACCGCGAATGGCATGTGTTTGAGAATCTCGAGCTTGGGGCCCATCTCTGCCAGTCGGCGCTCCCTCTGCGCTCGGAGTTGTTGGGCCTTCAAACGTTCGAGTCTTGCATGTCGTGAGAGCCGCTGACCGGCTATGGTGGAATAAAAGCCAGGAACGATACCGTATTCGTTCTCCATGTCATCTTCACTGTCGTCAGAGTCCTCCTCAGTCTGCCGTTTCTCCTCTGCAATCACAGCACTGACAAAGTCCTCCTTGTCAAGCTTCTCCGTCATGAGCCAATGGTTTGTAGGGAGGAACTGCTTCCTTGAGTCTCTCTCGTACAGCATCTTCATCGCTACTGTTACGATACTTCGTAGGCTGTCTAGGTCTAGCCTAGTTGCGCCCCTGGTTGCTGCTGTGTCCTGGGTTGATTTGGTAGATCCCCCCGAGCTGAAATATGAGTCCATGCGGGTCCAGGTGGCTGCTTCCAGAGCCTCGCGAGACCTTGAGAGCTCCTGGGCCTTGTAATGAAGAGTGAAGGCAGTGTTCTTGAGAAAGCTTGAAAGCATCTTGACATCCTCTAGTGATAAACTGCAAGATCGAATGCGAGACGTTGAGGAGTTGCTTTGTAAGACCTGCGGATAAATACCGCTGAAGAAATCCTCATCATCGCTCAGTCGTAGGATGAAGATGTATAGCTCGAGGAATAGGAGGATGACTCGCCAATCCTGCTCCTCTGCTGACGCGCTGGAGGTTTTTGAGGTCACACCTAAATATCTGCGTAGAACTTCGATTGGCTGTTCTGATTCTGTGCTCAACTTTCGAAACACCGCAGCTCTGCTCATAATATGCCAGAGAAATTTGACAGTAGGGACATCACCGGTGGCTGTCGGGATCTGCTCCAGGAACAGACGCATTCGAATGTCATCGCCTTTGGCCGGAAAGCATCGAAGGAGGGTCAAAATATATCCTGCCAGGAGGCTTGTGCCCTGGAACTCTTCACGTGAGGATCCCGCCAAGTTGGTAGAGAAGTCGCGTAATGTCTGGGAGATGCCATTGCTATCCACCAATGACATTAGTTTGGTAGTAATGTATGGGTCAAGTGGGCGTAGAAGAGGTTCTTCAGATGCATCATCATCACTTGATGTCTCGCTCGACGATTTTATGGACAAGCGAATGCTAATGACGGATGAAAGCGCAGCTAGTTGAGTGTAAAGGGTTTCTAGAACGGTAGAACCGGTACCGCTATTGGTGCTGAATAGGCTCAAGTCGATAAAGTGAGCCAGCTGCCAGAGAAGATCATCTTCGGAACTCTGGACACCCGAAGTTGATGATAGCCCTTCTGATATCGCTCTTGATAGTTGTGCCAAAGAGACCTTATTGTATAAAGCAGAAATATTTTCCTCAAAAAGATGGAGGTTGCTACTGGCGAGAAACGAAAACGCATAGGCATGATAGACACCTGAAGCATCAAGAAAGTCAGTGCAATTCGGACAGTATAAATGACAGACTTACCTCTCCCAGATGCAGAGTCTAGTGGAACAGAGAGTGCCTGTAGCACAAGATCCGGCCACTGTCCAGCCAGATTCTGGGCTTGGCAAAGCTTCGCCATAACCTTGTAGTATCTATCGACGGATGGTAGAACCAAATCAGGGTAACTGGATATCACGCGGGTGACGAGCTTGACCAGGAACTGCGTATCGTCGGACAATTCCCTGTGCACGATAGTTAGACACGGTTCACATAGGTTAATTTCCAAGCGATTTGACTTGTACATACCCTGCTGAGACGGACCTATCCATGGCTTCGACAAGGAGTTGAATTAGTTGCTCAACTCGTGATGAGTGAACGCCGGATGGGGCAATCGCTTGAAGATGGACAGACTCGGTATCGCGCGCGTAGCAGATGGCTCGTCGAATGTCGTCATTTCGTCGCAGGGAGAAGAATGAGAGGAGCAAGGTGAACGCTTGTGGGAGCCTCTCGGTTGGGTCTTGGATGGAGTCTGGGTCGTATAGCTCATCGAAAGCAGCTCGTCGAGATTCTCGTAAAGCCGCCCTTGTCCTATGACCCCTCCATACTCGCTGGATCTTGCCCGCCGCCTTTAGCTTGAGCCTCTCGGCTTGTCGCTTCTCTCGCTCAGCCTGCGCATTCGAGACGGTCTTGGTGGCGCTGGAAACAGCAGAAGGACTCCAAGAGGTATTCGCAAAGGGATTGCCGGTAGAACCGCTGAGGTTGACGTTTCGAGGGCGCCTCGAGTTGCCCGTGAATGTCGAGAACATGGCTTCGACGAGGGGCCACGGCGGCAGGAGGGTTGAGCTTGGGTGATAATAGTTGGGGTCTAGTCAGGCAGCCAAACCATGATCGAGCTGCTTGTATCGTCGATGGCGTTGTGATGCTGCTTCTAGAAGATTCAGATTCGAAGCTCAGTCAGCGACGGGTGGCCAAGATGCTATTCGTCGGATGCCGCGTTCGGCGTTTGGAGATAGTTTGGTGGGGATTTGGAGAGGTGAGGTCACCTTCCGGCCGGGGGCGTTGATAAGATAAGAGCAGACAGGCAAATACGTACCCCGGTAGGTACCTAGGTAGGTACTTGTGGAAACGGTAGTCAGACAGATACAGGATAAGATTATGTTGGAGAAATCAAGACGGATCTCGGATCAGGCTGTAGATGTTGTTATCATCTGCTTTGCGCTCGCAATAGGCCCTCATGATATATCGCATTCGAGAGCAGCTACAGCCAAGGGGACACTTGTGGAATGCCACTTGCGCAAGATGAGCAACTGCGCAAAACGCAAATGCGGGCAGATATGGCCCAACGCTACGCCAACCGCGGACTCGTTTGCAAGGCTTCGCAGAAAAATACTTTGCAAAAGCGATGTGTCAGTTTGGTTTCAGAGCAGACTCTTCACTTTACTCGTTGCCTTGCAGCTCTTCTATTCTGGGCACGCTCGGGGTTGAAAGAAATGGCAATAGAGATATTCCTGATGCATGCCACTTGCTTTCTGTCGCCATGGCACGACTCATGAACGTTGATAGACAGTTCAAGGCCACGACTTATGCGGAAGACCCGGGGAGAGCCGTAATATCAACACTGTAGCTGAGGATTGACATCCTGAGCGGGCGGACAGTTGTTGGGAAACTGAAACTGCCTGTGGTGCAATGCAAAGGTATCTTTGGCGGTGGACATAGCGGTGAAGATACCCAGCAACATGGCACTCTGTCTAAGCCGTTCGTCACATGCGACCTTGCTTTTTCCCTGTCCCCCGCCAGATGACCGCAGCAGGGAATCCCAACTTCTACAGTCGCTGCCGTTTCTGTGAGACACGGTGCTAGACCAGCATTGAGCGTCATGGGTCGTTTTCTCGCACAGTTTGCATTGATAAACATGAGCGGCAGCATGGGCCGTTTATTAGCTTCAATGTAGCATGGCGTGTTTGCAATGCGCTTGACAAAAATTTCCACGTTTGCCTTCTCCCACCGGAGGCGCCGCATGTACCTTGGCCACTGGCGAGATGGTGCGAGTAGGGCACGTGCCCCCGCCTGCTAGCACGGAATAGCGCTCGCTCTACGCCAGAAGTGTTAGTGATGAGCCGCTCTATTACCACTCTGCCTATCACAGTCAGCGGGTAAATACCTGCGCAACCCTTCTGGCAGGTGCGACTGTGGCAGGTTCACTCCACCAATCCTCCCCCTCCACCCTCCAACCGCATGGCCTAGTCAGTACGTATTGCCTTAGCCTTAGGTTTACTGCAGAGCAAAAAAATAATTATCACGGCGACGAAATTTCTCCTTCTTCCCTCTTCAACCGCAACACAAACCTTATCAAACTCAACCCCCAAAACCCATAAAGTCGAGCCAGTTCAGAGGTACGGTCTTCGTACTAGTTCTCTGTTTCTGCTCACTTCATTTCCAACCGGAACAAAAACACAAAAAAAACTTGAAAAAACCCCAAAAATCTCAACCCACCACCCCCTCATCTCATCTCCCATCCCACGACCTTGACCTTCTCTTTGTCTCTCTCGCGACACCGCCCGAGTGACTTCCTCCTCCTTCGACGAACCTCTTCGTGCCTCGCCTTTGAGTCAGCCTCTCCTCGCTACTCAAAGCCCCTCGATCTTTGTCGCGGCCGCATCGCTTTGTTCGTTGCCCCGTCCTCTTTGTTCGCTTAGGTCCAGTACCACGCGAACTTGACCCGCCGTCGGATTCTTAAACAGGTACGTTTGGACCCTCATTCCCCTCCCCCTCCTGCTCATCAGGTTTTCTTCGACTTTTTGTCTTCCCTTTTTACTCTGCCCACTTCTGTCTTGTAGCGCTCGACTTATCACTGACCCCGCGGCGCATCGCAGGTTCATCTTAGAACTTAGACACCGACTTCAACAATGGCCTCCAACGCTGCCTCCGGCGCTGTTGATCAGCTCGCCAACGACCTCAGCAACACTTCGCTCAACAACGGCGCCGATGCCAAGGCCCCTGCCATTGACACTACTGTCAGCAGTGCCGGCGACGACGGTGCTGCCCCTACTCCCAGCTCGGCTGCTCCTCACCCCCAGAACTCGGCCTCCCTCTACGTCGGCGAGCTCGACCCCTCCGTCACCGAGGCCATGCTCTTTGAGCTCTTCTCCCAGATCGGTGCCGTCGCCTCCATCCGTGTCTGCCGTGATGCCGTCACCCGCCGCTCTCTCGGCTATGCCTACGTCAACTACAACTCGACCGCCGACGGTGAGAAGGCACTCGAGGAGCTCAACTACACCCTGATCAAGGGTCGACCTTGCCGAATCATGTGGTCCCAGCGTGATCCTGCTCTGCGCAAGACTGGCCAGGGCAACGTCTTCATCAAGAACCTCGATGTCGCCATTGACAACAAGGCTCTCCACGACACCTTTGCCGCCTTCGGCAACATCCTGAGCTGCAAGGTTGCCCAGGATGAGAACGGAAACTCCAAGGGCTATGGTTTTGTTCACTACGAGACCGACGAGGCCGCTGCTCAGGCCATCAAGCATGTCAACGGCATGCTTCTCAACGAGAAGAAGGTCTATGTTGGCCACCACATCCCCAAGAAGGACCGCCAGAGCAAGTTTGAGGAGATGAAGGCCAACTTCACCAACGTGTACGTCAAAAACATTCACCAGGACGTTACCGAGGACGATTTCCGAGAGCTGTTCGAGAAGTTCGGCGAGGTCACCTCGTCCTCCCTCGCTCGTGACCAGGAGGGCAAGAGCCGTGGTTTCGGCTTTGTCAACTTTACCACCCACGAGAGTGCTGCCAAGGCCGTTGACGACCTCAACGGCAAGGACTTCCGTGGTCAGGACTTGTACGTTGGCCGCGCCCAGAAGAAGCATGAGCGCGAGGAGGAGCTGCGCAAGTCTTATGAGGCTGCTCGCCTGGAGAAGGCCAACAAGTACCAGGGTGTCAACCTGTACATCAAGAACCTCGATGACGACGTTGACGACGATAAGCTCCGCCAGATGTTCTCCGAGTTCGGCCCCATCACTTCCGCCAAGGTGATGCGCGACACTCCTGTCGGGGACGAGGAGGAGAAGAAGGACGAGACTGAGGCCAACGATGACAAGGACAAGGAGAACAAGAATGAGGAGACCAAGGAGGGCGAGGAGCAGAGCGCTGATAAGAAGGCTGACAAGAAGTCTGATAAGAAGCTCGGTAAGAGCAAGGGCTTCGGCTTCGTTTGCTTCAGCAACCCCGACGACGCCACCAAGGCCGTCGCTGAGATGAACCAGCGCATGGTCAACAACAAACCCCTCTATGTCGCTCTGGCCCAGCGCAAGGACGTTCGCAAGAGCCAGCTTGAGGCTAGTATCCAGGCTCGCAACCAGCTGCGCATGCAACAGGCCGCCGCTGCCGCTGGCATGCCCCAGCAGTACATGCAGCCTCCTGTTTACTTTGCTCCCGGCCAGCAGCCCGGCTTCATGCCCCAGGGCGGCCGTGGCATGCCTTTCCCTCAGCCCGGCATGGGAATGCCCGGTGTCCAGGGCGGCCGCCCCGGTCAGTTCCCCTACCCTCAGCAGGGTGGTCGCGGCGGTGTTCCTCAGCAGATCCCCCCCAACATGTACGGTATGCCCGGCCAGTTCCCTCCCCAGTACGGCCAGCCCGGTACTCCCCAGTTCATGGCCGCTATGCAGCAAGCCCAGCAGGCGGCGCTCGCTGGTGGCCGTGGTGGTGCTCCTCAGGGTGGCCGTGGTGGCCCTCAGGGAATGCCTGGCGCTCCTCCTATGGCCGGTGGCATGCCTGGCTTCCCTCCCAACAACCGCCAGCAGGGTGGCCGTGGTGGACCCAACGCTGGTCGCAACGGTAATGGCCCTAACCAGGGCGGCCGCGGTGCCGAGGGTGCTAGCCCCTCTGCCGTGCTCCAGCAGCAGCTTGCTACCGCCCAGCCCGCCCAGCAGAAGCAGATCCTGGGTGAGATGATCTTCCCCAAGATCCAGGCCATCAACTCGGAACTTGCCGGCAAGATCACCGGTATGCTTCTCGAGATGGACAACACAGAGCTTGTCAACCTGTAAGTGAATGGATTCTTTTGAGTTGAGATACAACTAACACACGCCACAGTATCGAGGATGAGGCTGCTCTGAAGGCCAAGGTCGATGAGGCACTTGCTGTCTACGACGAGTACGTCAAGGCCCAGGGCGGTGAGGGCGGTGAGGCCAAGAAGGAGGAGGAGACCAAGGCTTAAGCTGGGTCCACTCTTCCGACGTCTAGTTTTTCCTTTGTTATGGTTATCTGACTGGGCATCCCCCTCAACTGGAACGACGTACGCCTTAACAAGGCGACTTATGGAACGATCAGACAAGAACAATGCTTTACGACCTTGTGTTACCCATCTTGAGGGGGCGCATTATGTACAGATAGACTTGGTTGCTATTTCTTCTCAGGAAGGGAAACTCAAAAGTTTGGGGACTGTATGGTGGCCGGCTCTCGAGGCGAACCGTTGCTTGCTCGTGGCAATGGCAGCGGCGCTCTGTCGGGAGAACCCACCAGGATTGGCGTTGACGGTTTTCTGACACTCTGCCTGTTGACCTATACCCCCCACCGATGGTGCTCGTTTGCAGGCATGATCAACGCAGAGGTTTTATGCGGATAGGGTTTCTAATGAAAGAAATATGTTTTAATGTTTAGTCTTGGGGTCAATTGTGAAGTGACTGAGGCCAATGGGATAACCAGTGATGAATCTGAGTTTTGTCTATTCTCATGCTGCCTGAGTGTGAGTACGTATGTATACATGAAACTATTCGAGGGAGAACAAGTAGACTGGATACGCCAATAATGCAGCCCAACGCCTATTTAGGTGATCGATCCCCTTTCCAACCAAGTATTGACCCAGTGAATCCAACGTGGTAATTATAACAAACCAACTCGATTACGTCCAATCATGATCCCAGCTCTGTCCAGCGAGTCTCTTTCTCATAAAGCGTTCACGACGACGGTGTCGGGCTTCTCATCAATCGTGTACTTCTTGCTGGGGACGCTGCCAAAGAGCGTCTCCATGACCTTGCCCTTCTGCTGCTTCCTGACGCCGCCGAGGTACTCGCTCACATCGCTTAGACCGTGGATCTGATCCTCGAGGGTGAGAGTAGTCGAGTTTACGCCGCGGACGAGCGGCGAGACGAGTTTGCTTCGGAGGGTCTCGAGGGACGCTTTCAGGGTCAGGAGCTTTCCGTTATGCTCGACGAGGATGCCCTTGTTGCGGACCGTCTTCTCACGGACGTTGCGCAGCAGTTGGCGGTTCTGCTCAAATTTGCGCAGCTCGGCGGCGCGGGTACCGAGCAGGCGGGTCCAGAGGCTGGAGAGCATGTCGGCGTGAAGCTCCTCCTGTGCCGAGGACTCGCGGACGACGGTGCGGGCGAGATTGAGGAAGTGAAAGTCGACAGCCTCGAAGAGGGCAAAGAGGGTGACGCTATGCTGCAGCTCGGCCTGGATAGAGTCCTCGAGGACAGCGAGGAACTCGGTGAAGAGGAGCTGGACCATGCGCTGCTCGCGCTGGGGGTTGGAGAGGCCGAAGACGTGGGTGGTGATGCGGCCGAGGGGCGTCGGGGAGCCGGCGGCGTCCTCGAGGACGCGGGCTTGGGAAAGGAGGTTGTGGATGTTGTCGTAGGCGGAGGAGAGTGTGGAGGGGGAGGGGGAGGCGTTGAGGCGGTTGAGGTGCATCTTTGCCCAGTCCATGACGTTGAGGATGCTGGAGAAGGGGTAAGAATCTAGTGTTGAGGGGGCGGTGTGTATGCGGCGATGACTTACCCGTCGATATCACCGTCGACCCGGGCAAAGAACTTTGTCATCTCGATGGCCAAAGTCTTCATGGTCTCACTGAGGGCGTCGAGATCTGACACGATGCTGGGCGCATCGCGCATGTCGCTTGTGCGCACGCTCTCGCCGAGGTCCCAGACGGCGACGCTGGTGGCCTGTAGGTCATGTACTTGAGCGACGGCATGCTCTGAGTAGTAGATGAGGGGCTCGAATGAGCGGGCTAGACCTGCCACTTTGACAAGGTCGCCTACGGGACGGGGTGCGGCGGGCTGGAGGAGGGACTTGAAGAGGGAGAGGGAGAAGAAGGCGATAAGGACGGTGGTGAAGGTGGAAGACCATGTTCGAGTAAGGGTCTTGTAATGATCACGGACCAAGTTGATGACGGCCTCGATGGGCTCAGTGCGGTGCTGCACTTCGGCGCGCACGGCGAAGCGGATATCTAGTCATGTTAATTATGTGCTACGAGCAGATGTGGTTGTCCGAGTTACTCACAGTTATCTGGCGGTGAGTGGTGTAGACTTAATTCCCTCGTTGGACTCTCAGCCTTGATCTGAAGAGTCCTGTCGTCTGTCCTCTCAGGACTCATACTCCTCTCCTTGTTGGGGCTCTGGCTTCCCTTGGGCAACTTGGTCCTGATGGCCCTCTCAAGAACCATGTCATCCTCACTCTCATCGTCCAGCTCAGGGGAGCTTTCTCTCAGAGTACCCAAGCCGCGGTGGTGCAGACCGGCGCCGAGGAAGTCATGAGGCCCCCTCCAGAAGCCACTACTCCGATCCCCGTTTCCGAGTCGCCGCCACGCCGGAGGTGAATAACCACCCGCGGACGCGGCCTCCGAGTCCTCGAGATCCTCTTCTGTCGCCGCCACGCTGCTGCGTAGGGCTGAGTGGTGCGGGGCTGCTGCTCCTAGCCTGGGACTTGCTGGGAGATCGAAATCCTGTAGGGAGTCGTCGAGACTTTCGAGGGGATCCATCATGGCCATGGCCGCTGAGCTTGGACCTTGGTGAGTCCTGGAGCTGGAGCTGCGAGGACCGCCGGGGCTCGTGGCGGCGGCGATGCTCTACCTCCTGGAGCTGAAGCTGCTTCTGCTTCTCGAGGAGGAGACGCTGCTGCTGCTGTAGCTGTTGTTGCTGGAGATGGTGGCGGCGCTGGGCGAGAACGATATCCTGTCCCGAGATGACGAGCTGTTGTTGGTCTTCAAGGACGAGCTGGCTTGTAGCCGTCGTCGTTGTTGTTGCAAAGGGGGGTTCCGGCAGAGCCTTTTCTGACCTCGCCGGCGGTAGTGGCAGGGCAGTATTGGGCGGTTCTGCAAAGAATGGCCTCACCAGGGACGATAGTGAGGGCACGGGGATGCCGAGGCGGGGGAACTGCAGAGCAAGGAGGCGGGGAATGTAGAGGACAGCAAAGACGATGAGCAGGGCAACGGTGATGAGGTAGGTGCTGGGAGCGATGGTGATGCTGACGAGCGAGACGTTGTTGTTGACCGTCAGGAATGAATTCATGGAGGTTGATGTGTGCCCCCAAGGAGATGCCTCTGGTGAGCGGGAAGAGTAACTTGGGGTCTATTGACTGCTTGGAACTGAGCCGAGGGAATGGAATGGCAAATAGAGACTCAGAAAAAGAGTTTCCAACTATGCAAGGATGATGTCTGGCTGCACGTCATGTAAGATTGCCTGCTATCATCCCCATAAGTCGGGACGGATTGGTTGAGATGGCCCGTAAAGTCGGCCCAGGAGGAAGGAAGGAGGAGATGGAAGTTGGAAAGGGAAAAGGAGGTTCAGGAACGGAAAGAGGAGGGAAAAAGATGAAACATACTATATCGGGGTTTCTAAACGGCCGAATGGACTGACTGACACTTACAGTTTGACTGACTGTGTCGTTGAAATCAAAGAGGTTGGGGGGAAGCACACACAGAGTCACTCACTCCCCTAAAGACAACGCATCACGGCCAATCATGCCCCGCCAACCGTGCAGAAACAGACCGTTTCGTCGACCCTGCATTAGGCCCCTTTGGGAAAGCGTCGACGGCATTCGCTGCCACTTTACGCGTTGAGACACGTTCTGGGTTCTGGGCTGAGTCTGTGGCCTGACGCGCAAGGCATCTGCTGGTCACATGAGCTGGGGTTTGTTGTTGTTGTTGTTGCTCTTTGCGGGGGAGGGGGGAGGGGAGCACAAAGACTCTATCTATATTCAGCCATGTTGTTGATAATGAGGTGATATTCTGGTCGATAGTCATGATGCACTTTACGCGTGAGACGCGAGGTTTTCGCGAAAATGAAGCGTCTTTTAGGCATCTTTCTGGTCTCATGACCCCGTGACCGTGTTGTGTGCGTGTGTGTGTGTGTTTGTTTTTTTCCCTTTTGCATTCCATGTCTCTCGTCGAGTCTGGGCTTTGGCTGGATGATACGCTGGCACGGGCCCTGAGAGAATAATAAGTGGCCCACAGCGCCTCGACTGCCTAAACTCGACGAGTAGAGACAGACAAGACGGTAGACTATCTTGGCTTGGCCTCTTGTATATCCCGGTATTTCCTTGATTTATTAATTTCAGGGCCAGACTATCCTCATCTATCACAGACACTAACGGCCATGTTTGTGGCTGCGTCGCTGCTGCTCGGCGATAGCGGGCTCCCTCTCAATTGGTCCGCCCGCGTCCGTCAACAGTGGGTCCTCCCGGAGCCGAGCCGGGTCGCTCCGTCATTGATGAGAGGCCTCAACGCATCCAGGCCAGGATCAAGCAGTCACAGTCACACCATCCATGAAATAAAATGAAATGACTGCAAACTTTATATATCATATGCCTATTTCTAGCTACAACATTAAAACACCCCAGTCGCGCTTGGTCATCCTCGCTGCTGCTGCTGCTGCTTCTTCTGCTTCTTCTTCTGACTCTACATAGCTCAGCTTGGCTCCCTCACCATCTTCCTTGGCTCTTGGCTCTCTCTCCCTTGCGTCGCGATCCAGGGGCACAAGTGTGTAACAACTGCTCTCTCTCTCATCTCCTCCCCGTTTTCTTTTTCAAGTTTATCAAAGACATCTTTCTACAAACAAGGCCGCATGCAACACCATCATCATGACTTCCACAAAACCATGGCTTAGTCGCAAGAGACACCCCAACTCCGTGTAATGCCAGCATCACAACACCTCGACATTCGGATTCTTCTCCTCAATCTCCAGCTCGCAGCACAGCCGCCCCAGGAACTCCACCCTCCGCATCGATGCCTTTAGCCGCATGCCCCATCCGATGCACTCTATCACCGGCTGCGCGCACTGCGTGAACAGCTCAATCACAGTCTCCGGCGCCATCGGCTTGTCCTCATTCAGCGCGTTCTGCAGGTTCAGCCCGTCCTCCACTTCCACTACCGAGGGCCGCTCCGTCCCCTCCCACGGGATCGGGAATTCCTCGCAGAGCATGTTCACTGCCAGCGACTCGGCGAGGCTGCCATCCCATGTCTCCGACCCCGTAAGGTTCTTCCACGACTGTGCAAAGCACACGGGCACGCTATTGCCCCAGAGGCGCGGTCCGTTGTGTCGGTTGTGCACGTCGTACATGGCTGTCCCCTCCTCTATCAGACCCCACCAGATCACGAGCTCTGTGCCCGTCTCATCGTCGCCAAAGAACAACACTCCGTAGATGGGGTTCTGCGTCGGCTTCTCTGCCAGCTCTCCCGACACGACGTATCGCTGAGATCCCGTGTATGCCGCTCGTTGTTTCAGCTCTCGGTCCTTGAGAGTCATGTTGACCTTGAAGGGGAAGCTCCCCCGGAGGCGAAGCTCTGGCTCTGCCGATTCTGACTCTAGCAGGATTGTGTCCATTTTGAAGTCTCCAGGTTTGTATTCGATGGAGTGTATTGCTGAAAATCGTTAGTCTTGTCAAATATCGGGAGTAGGCTCTGGCCAGTTGCTTACAGTTTCCCTCTCCTCCCGTACCCAGGTATCCTGACTTTTTGCTGTCGTGCTCTATCACCATAATCACGCTCATGGGGTCTCTCCTAAACACGTTTTCCGAGTACGGACTCTCTCGGAGTATAATCGCCGGCCTCGACAAGGTATCCGGCGACAAGCTGCAGTCGAGCACGGCGAGCCACCGCTTGCCCGCGTCCTCGAGCTCAGTCTTGTCCCAGTTCCAGCGCGTAAGCTTGCACGGGCACTTCCAGATGCGCAGCACCAGCCCTTGATCCGTCAGCCTGATTCCAAACTGGCCCTGATCCTCCTGTCCTGCGTACGTGCGCAGGTTGAAGTTGGCAGGGCTGTCAGCCAGGAAGTGCATCCGGTGTAATGTCTCGGTCGGCTTTTGGGCCGAGGGCCATCTCCACACGAGGATGGACTGGTCTCCCGTCTTTTTGAGCACCTTTTCTTGTAGCCGGAGAAAGGCTCTTTTGCCCTCTCCGTACAGAATCGGCATGTTGATTCCAAAAATTCCCATCAGACTGTAGGCCACGTCTTCGGTTCTGGTCGTCTCCCTGTGGGCCATCCAGCCCATCCTTGTGGCCACGTTTTCGCGCTGCAAAAGGGTCGATATGTTGCGGCGCTTTTTGGAGTCGGGCTGTATTAGAAACGCCTCCTCAATGCCCGTAATCTCGCTGATAGTAGCCGCCAGCGAGTGTCGCTCGCCCAGCGGCGACCAGTTGATATCAAAGAATTCCACCTCGTCTGGCGCTAGCAGCTCCTGGAGCGTCCAGCCGCGGGTGAACCAGCGGCTCTGCTTGAGGCCCGCGACCACGCCCATCGGGTGGATGAAGACGTCGGAGAGGTGGGCGAAACACACGGCGGCGTTCCTGTACCAGCGGAACATGGAATTGAGGGCCTCTGAGAGTTCGGCGCTGCTCGACTTGTTGATGCAGCACGTGTCGATCCAGATGTAGTCAAAGCCGCGACCGGCAGCCTTCTCGCAGGCCTGAGAGATCTTGCGATAGCCGGTGCCATTGCTCTTTCGCATCTCCTGCATGCGCGCCGGGCTCTGGATGTCGTCGAAGAGGACCTCATCGTTACCCCACGTATGTGACAGGATGGCGTATTTTTCAGGACGGTCGCCCACACTCTCAAGCTGCAAGGTCCTGGTGTTGAGCAGTCTCATGCTGGCGGGCTGGAAGAGGACAGATTGATCAGTCGCATGAGGCCCAGGAGTTGTACTTGTAATTGCGGCGAGGGTGAGGTTTCATGGTTGACCGTTTCAGCCTCGCGGTTGGTCCAGGCGAGGCGAGGTCATAGCCGCAAGCGAGTCAGGCTGGGTACTGGGCGGCATAGGTAGGGTTGGAGACCAATGAGACGCCTGGGAACCCCCGTGGCAAAACATGCCCGCAGCGCCTCGACAAAATAGAATCCTCATTAGAGACATGTTGCTGCGGCTGTCTAGGCCAGTTCCGCCAACTATTCAGTCAAAACTGTCTGAAAGGGCAACCCGAAACTTTGAAATCCTCAAGTGCACGTTCCGAGTCAGTCGCAACTCAAGGGTCGTCGAATTAAGCTAATTAGACGTGCGTCCATCTTCGAGACACGTGATGCAACATGAGACAGACGAAGCCCGCCATGCAGTGGTAGCTCTCACCTTGCATGCTTCACCAGCCAGCAACCCACTGTGACATTGACATGAAACAGGACGCAACTTCTAGATAGATGCCAGTAACAAGCCCGCATTGCACCTACGTAGCTATGCGTAATGAATAAGAAACAAAACTCCTTCCTATCAGTCCTAGTGAGTGATCTCCGCTCTCAACCTCCAGCCCTGGCCCAGACGTTGTCTCAGAACAAAAACAGCCCTTTTCCGATGCAAAGTCAATTCTGCGCCGTTGATACCGAGGACAAACAAGTAAAACAGAAACAATTGCCAACTCTCTCAACACCCATGCTAGGATGCCCCTGCGGCAACCAATCTAGGCCCCGGTCCCCTTATCTAGATATGCTATCCCCCTCTTCAACCCAAAACCATAGTCTTGCTACTAGTCAATCTTTGCACTCGCCAAGCTCCGAGCTGCGGGGTTGCTAATGTTGTTCACTTGCTTCACTCCTCTGTATTTACCCTGCTTGCGCAGACGTTTTCTCGCCACCATGACTGGGACAGAGCTTTTAGTCACCAGGTAGTTGGAGAATGATCCCAGGATAACACTATTCGTCGTCAGCTTTGCCCAAGTCTCTTCCAAGGTCACACAAACTTACCCCTTGAGTGCACTTCTTCCTCGGCTTCCTATCACGACCAAAGTCGGGCTGACGAGGTCGATCACCTCGGTAATCAGATGCTTCGGGTTCTTACAATGCAAAACTTCTACAATCACCCTCACTTGAAGACTTGTCTTCCGCAATAGGCGAAGGACCTTGTCGGTGATGCCCTTGACAGCTCGTCGGCGTTCCTCTTCCGCCTTGCTGCGCTCTCCTCGGTTTGATGGCGCAGGAGAAGTGTTGGGTGTATTGTTCTTCGAGTCTCCTCGGATGGATGCGCGCACAAATTCTGGAACCGCTGTCATTGCAGATGGAGTCGACCTGGAGTTTGCGACCGTGTTTATCGCAGCGGCCTGCTCCTTCATTGCTCTTGGGTCGTCTGGCACTTGGTTACCGTCGCCTGCGCCAATCCCGGTTTCCTCATCAACGCAGTAAATGGCCATCAGCGTATCGCCATCTCGCAAAACCGTACCAATCGCCCATTCGAGCGCATGCGTCGATTCATCGCTGAGGTCTGTTGCTACCAAATATTTCCGTAGTCGGTGATGCTCTTCCTCGGCTTGTTGAGCAATCTTGCTGTACTCTCCGCGATAGATCATACGAATGGCCCGGTGAGACTCTGGAGTGGACATGATGCTGGACATGGAACATGTCAGGTTTTGGGCCGTTTTGATGGCGTCCAGTTCAGCCTCTTCATCAGAATCGTTCGCAGAAGCAACGGTCGAGACCTGGTCGTAAGCTGTATTGGGATGCACGCCCCCCTTACTGGGTTTCACGTTGTTGCCAGAGGGGCTGGTAATCTGGATATCCGGTTCTGCAAACAGGGAGCGGTACTCGTATTTCGGTTGTTGTGACGAAACTTGAGTTCCTGATTCAAGGTTAGCAACCGCAGTGTACACGTCGAGGAGGTAGGCGTACTCTCTTCCTCAGCAGCGGCGAGGAGGCTCAAGCTCTGTCTAGCTTCCTTGCCCTCTGCCGTCTCTCCCTTTGCATCGGGGTTGAGCGACCGCGGGGCCTTCTTACGGCCTCGATCCTCGTCATCCGAAGAATAAACGTATTCCTCCTCACTGGATCCGAGTTCTTCACCATCGGGGCTCATGTAAATTTTGCCCAGTCTTCCATGCTGATTGGTCTCTTGTTTGCGCATGGGCAGAGTAGACAAGCTCCCTCCCGAATGCGCCAGGTTTGCGTCAGTAAGTCGGCGGTAGGCATTGTTAATATCAATGACCCTGCCATCCTTCAGCACAGCCGTTCCGGGAGCCAACGTTTGGGTTACTCCGGGCGACCTAGACCTTGAACTCAGTCGATTGCTAGGAGACTTGGATTTGCTACTGTTGCCGCCGATGCGGCCGCTAATTGAGTGCCTCTGATCACGGTCACCAGGAATTTGCAGACCGCTCAGATCGCTGTTACGGAAGGCTTCCCCGATAGAGCCCCCGGGTTGCTTCTTCCCACCCTGGGTGTTTCTTTTGGGAAGTTGCTGACCAGTGTTGTGAGTAATAATATCGGAGAATTGGTACCCAGCGGTAGGATCAATGCGCCCACCGGATGCTCGAGGGCCGAATTCAACGGGGTTTGACGCCGCATCTGAGAAGCTGCGTGTGTGTCCGATGCCGCTGGATGCGAGGCTGGACTTTGTAAGGACGGGGGAGTTGGGCGTAGTACTGGTGCCTGGAAGCTTCGAGGAGCTTGTTGGAGGGGTATCTGGATCCAGCATGCTTCGAATTCTGGGTGGAGGAGGGGAGCTGGTGTCGAGCATGCTGCGCACCGACGGAGGAGAACTGGGCGGCTGATCTCCGACGTCCAGCATGCTCCTCACTGGCGATCGCGGAGTATATGGCGAAGCAGATCGCATTCGCTCTTGCGAGGAGGGCTCTTGGGGGGCCCTGGCTTCGAGCAAGGCAAGGACTTCCTGCCGTTCCATGTCGAGCATGGCCTCTATGCTCATGGGTTGCTGGTTACGCGACATGATGGCGGCTGTGAAGCTGAATCGCTTCTGTGGTCAAGACTGCAAAGTATATATTGGAGACGTAACCAGGCTGCGCGAACGAGAATATCCCGAGTCGCAATATCGATTGGGTGAAGAAGCAAGCTTTTGTAGCAATGCGGAGTCACCACGGAAGCTGAACCGAGCAGTATCGATGCGCACACACCGCGATAATTTAGCGGGGGAACTTGTGGATGGAGCGCTGGGATGTCGATGTGTGCCAAGAGAGCATTGTGCGGTACCAGATAAAATGGACTGTTCGCGCGGCCTGACACCTCTCAAATCATAGTGCGAAGGAGGAGCGATGTTGGTAATTCTGGGGTACAGTAGATGTTGAACGAGGTAGAAGCTGTCGTAGTCGGGGTTCGGTGCAGTACGTCAGAGGAACTCGGTGAAGATGTCCGGTGGTGGCGTAGGGCTTCTTGGCTTGAGCTGTGTCGCAACTAGAGTATGGGATGCGATGAAGAAAAAGAGTCGGGACGACGTGGCGATGATATGGTGTGACTTGTGTGACGAAGCAAGAAACCGAGGAGACAACAGAGGAGGAGATTTGGTCGTGGAGGGATCGAGGTTCTGGGGAAAGAATGGAGAGCAGTCGAGGCGTGGAGTTTGAAGGTAAGTGCGAGAGGCTGGTGGCTGTGGCCGCCCAAACTTCCACCCACGCCCAAATCGGCCACAGAGGGAAGGAGTGTGGGAGGTGACCGAGACCGCGAGCGGAGAGTGGGCAGTGGGGAAGGAGGGGCTCCCGCTCAATGATGGAAGTCGCAGCGGAGGCCAGGGCCCTACGCCAGGTGCCTTCCGCCTGTCGCTGACCGGCGGAGTTAGGCACTAGACGTTTTCTGACGCCTCCTCTTTGCGGCAATGATGGGCGTAAGCCATCGGTTAAAGCGTTTAGAGTAGCACACCGTCACCACTTTACGGAGCGAGTTTAATTCCAGGATACACGAGCCGAGATTATAGAAACCCGAAAAATATACCTCGAAACCCAACGCCTGGTTCACGTTTCTGTCTTTCCTCTCTTTTTGTTTCCTTTTCCCAACAAACCTTCACGTCATCTGTCGGTGGCCGCAACCCTCAGCTCCCAGTCCTGGTCCGAGCCCATCGAGTGATTGTGTCGTCATGTGAAAGCATCATTCTGCCGCCTGTAAACTCTCGTTTCGTCATTGGACAATGGCTCGCCTGCGTACACTATCCGACATTTTCGGTAATGTCTAGTCTAGGGCTTTCTAGCATGCCATGGGGATCTCTAGGGCATTCTTCCATAATTTGAACCATCAGATCTCACTTCACCGTCGTCTAAACCCTTGGACAACAGCGCCAAAGTACCTATGTAGATACCTTCTGTGTAACGCTGAATAGGTACACACAAGTCTGAAACGACTTATATAACGTGCACCCCATAGCTGAAACTGCAAGAATCAGAACATAGGTACTCTCCGTCGCAAGACTTTACCTTTACATACAACGTCAGTCCACACAATCCTAAAGGTAACGTTTCTTGCTCGTCATGAGTGAGCCACCTGCGTTGTCGTGTCCCTGCGCCTCCTCCACAACCGCAACCTCGGAAGCGTCAAACTTCCCCCGACGTCATCCGATCGTGTTCCCGCTCAAACACAATTGCATGAACGCATCCTTTCGGAGGTCTCTCGCATGTAACGCCGGCTCGGATAAGGTATTCTCCAAGGTCAATACTGAAGTACCGAGGACGCCCGAGTTGCACCCATAGCCGCACCCTGCCGAGCAAGACCACTCGATACCGGTGCAGTTCCACGGTACCAGTTGAGCCGCATCGGCAACTCATAGCAACTTCCTTTCAGCCACATCGTCTAATCAAGATGATACCAAACATGTGTTTTACGTCTTTGTATCGAGGCTGGATATAGTTACATATTTAGCACATCTACTGTACAACCAAAAGGGCGGGTGCTCCAATGCTACTCCGCCTACATCTTCTTTTTGACCCTGAGCTTGTTGGACCCAATGTTTGCTCGGGCTGACGTGCCCTGCTTGTGCACTTGCTTCCGCTTCTCCCATACGCTTGATCGTCCCTCAACTACGGCGATAATCTCTTCGGCTATCCGATGGGGGAACTGCTTGCGTCCGCTACCCTTGGAGGGCTTCTTGTTGATAACATCCAGGATCCACTTGAAGGCAACACGTCGTCGCTGTCGCACAGCGAGGGGCACTGGAAGTTCCAACGCTCGACCACCACCGCCAGCACCAGCGACATTCCGGATCTTCAAAAGAGGAGCGACCGAGTCGATAGCCACGGTGATGTATAGGATCGGGTTGAGGGGGAGGTGTGATGCTGGCGGTGTTCCAGGCAGAAGGGGGAATTTCGGGCTGTAGATCGGAGGTGGTGCGGTTCGGAGGTAGTTCATGACAATGGCCATGTTCTGTTTCAACTGTTAGGCAACTCGCTTGTCCAATTATTTTACCGGGTGAAACCTACTCGCTGCGCAACGCTTAGCTTACCATCCCGCATCAGCAGCCGTGTGATCTGCTCCAATACGGGGTGATAGCGCTTCTTCATATTGAAGCCTTGGGGCCACGGTCGTTTGGGCATTCCAAACTTGTGTCCAGAGTTTCCCACCTCGACATTCTCAGCCGCTGCCAATTGAGTGTTCTCCTCCGCCGCAACAAGAGCTTCTGCCTTCTCAGCCGAGGGGATTGTACCCTCGCGGTAGAGAACATCCTCTTGAGCCGGTGTCAATCCGCCCTCGGTTGAACTTGACGCTACACGTCCCCCGTAGAATACTTCTTCCAAAGTTGCATCGTCTAGGATTTCGGAGCTGGAGGCCGAAGAAGTCGTCTAGGACGCACCGCCGTTAGTTGCCAGGCTCCTCATAGTTTCGAGCCAATTCCTACCTCAGCATCCTCTGTCCCCGTTGTGGCCTCTGAGGAATTAACATCCTTTGAAATAGGCTCCGATTGAGTCTCGTCGGCTTTGCGGGCGTTGTCAATCGCTCTCGGGGGTTGATCGTTTCCGTCGTTCGAGTACCATCGGGGCCGGGGAAGCGAGTTGACGAAGGGTTCGGGCCTAGGGGCAACAGGCCTCGATCGAATTGCGAGAGCTCTGCATGCGCCCCAAATCCTCGATCTTGGAGACATGGCTGAGCTCCACGTTGCTAGCAACGTTCGTGGAGCAAGTTCTTTTCAGCCTCGTGGCTCTTGTGATCCGATGGGCAAATTCGCGATGCAAAATTCCCCGTTGGTTGGAGGTTGTCGGAAAATCAATGATGCGGACTATGCGCTGCTTACATAAATCTCACCACCACACAATACCTACCTCCTAGCTAACAGTTGGATGAGTAGTACCTATGGATGGATGGATACGAGCTCAATGCGACACAACGCAACTAGTATGGAAAGGCTCGTAGTAAGAACTTGACTCATGCCATTATGCACTTTCATTACCCCTTTACCTGTACATTTTATGTTTCTACTCGCGTCTAGTTGACTCGATCGCGAGCAGCTAGTCCCTACTATTGAGCTTTGACATCCAACTTCCGAAGTTCCGACTCGTTCCACGCTATCTCCCTAGGACAGCCATAGTGTCGCGGTACACAACCTTAAAACACCACCTCAACGTCGCTCTAGCGGTCATATTCAGGGAGACACCAATCAGGATCGCCTGCAGTTGGGGGGACTTGTCAGCTAATCACCACAACTGCGGCTTCCATGTGATCGGCCGTGCCCTCATACACCATGATCGACCGTGGCTGCGCCGAGGGGTGGGGGTTGTCAACAAGGCCCTGATAGTAACCCTACGGTCTTTGAGCGAACTGGACCTTTCGTGATCCTGCTGGCTAACAATGCCAATCCTGGTGGGATGGCACAGGCCAGCCCTCAACAGTAACACGTTGACTCCAGCTCTTAGCACAACAATCAATTTGGAGATGCAGCCTAGTCTGTGTGACCAGTTCAGTGCCAAATCATTTCTTTTTTAAGAACCTGCCTGCTCCTATGCTTTCCTAGAGAATCCAAGTCAAGTTCATCAATCCCTTGCGTCACAGCATCGGTTCTACCAACTCCTCGGAAAGCCTCATTCAGAAGTCCTAACAATAGACACCTTCAACCAACTAGCTTCCTCAGGAGAAAGCAAAGATCGCATACCGCCAGCTCAAAAATTCCCGACATAGCCCTCCCGAACACATACCACAGGATACCTTGTCTTCGACTCGCGGCCCATTGCGGAGCAAGGATCAAATAATTTATAGAATACAACCCATAGCCAGGATGAAGAGATGTCTCTTCAAAATTTGCTGGCCGCATGGTGCCTGTGCCTCCCTTTTTTTTAATCCCGTTCTGTTGGGTCCCAGTACCAAACTCCTGTCGCAAATCCGCCAACAAAAAGAAAAAGAAAAAGAAAATCTCGCCAACTGAAACCCAGGCGTAAAGTATCGAAAAGTAAAAAGAAACAACTCCCCCCCGGTCGTAATTGGAGAAGAACTGGGTCCTCCTGCTTCGTAGCCTGACAAGTTTGCTGCGCCGTCGGTTGAGCTTGTGATTGCGCCCTTGCGAAGTGTTTACCAGCCCCAGGATTGAGTGGGGGAGTTGGAATTCGACCCGGTCAGCCACTTGACGGCACACTCCGCAGCATCCTCTCTGGCGTTGTTGAGATTTTTTCCATCATACCAGTACCGGGCGGAGAGTGTCTTGCCGTGAACTGTCACCCTACTTGACCAGGCAGTTCGACCACCTATATTTACTTAATAACAAGATTCAGAAGTGAAATCGGTCAGATGGGTTGAGCTTACCTCGGCGATCCGACACAATCTGGAAGACGGGGGGTCGCAATTGAGCATCACGACAAAAGGCTGAGAAGAAATTAGCTTCCAATTCGCTTGGGTATAGAGATTCGAGGGTCAGAGAGCCGCACTATCGAGCTGGTCTTGCCAGGGACCATTGGGGCTGAGAGCTTGAACATCCATAGTGGTTGGGCACAGCAACACTGGTGTAAGTAGACAAGAGAAGTCTAACAGGAACCTCGATTGTTCAACTGAGGACTGAGGACTCTGGGGTTGGGGTTCGCGGGTGGATGTCTTGGTGGTGGTGTCAATGTTAAGAAGCTTGCAAGCGACAGTCGTGTGTTGAATGCGGGTTTTCAGGAAAGAGCTTGAAGCTGTTGGATGGGGTTGGTGTTTATGGTGAGCGAGGATGGTGGATATATATAGTCAGCCGAGTTGAGACTCAATGTAGCAAGACTTTTGGAAGACGCCGGGTGTGTGGGGTCCGAAAAGATATGACAACGATAACAGAAATCCTTGGAAGAGGCGGCCAGCCTCTGACAGCCAACTGGGCGTGTTATATCCGGGGAAGCCTCGAAAGGGTTGACGAGAGAGGAAACAAATAGGGCGGGCCCAGGATGCCGGACGGATGATGTGGCAGAAGAGGATTAGATGCCGTTAAACGGGGAGGGGGCGAAGCCGTGATGTGGACTTGTCCGAAGTGCTTGTGTGAAGTTGCAGGACGGCTAGGCGTTGGAAGTGTCTAGCGGCAGACTGCATTCAAGGAACAGAAACCCCAATCAGGCCGAGATGTTCACGAGAAGGACGATAGGAGGAAAGGAAGAGAGAAGGGAGGGTGAAGAGAGAGAGAGAGAGAGTCCAAGGGAATAGGAGAGGGTGAGCCACAACTAAGTGAACCCCAAGTCTCAATGGAGGCGTGGGAGGGATTGACGAGACAAGCAAAACCTCACAGAAGGAACGAAGTTTCTGTTGGAAACAAACTACGGAACAAGTGTCTAGTAGGCTGGTATCGGTACTCCGTCCTGCCCTGCAACATGGCAGACGGGGGCTTTCAGAATGATTTGCTTTTTCCTTGGCCCCCTTGAGGGGAGAGAGTGGGATCTGGCACATCGGGTTAAGCTCACCAGCAGGGGAGCAAGGCGCCTCGGGAGTGAGAGTGACAGATGGGCGGGTGTGAGCCGAGTTGCTCTGACCTCAAGATGGGCCGTGCCGGGGCCGGTCAGTCCCAGCCCAGGCGGCAACGGGGACGGGGACGGGACGGGAGCGGGTGACGAGAGGCGATGTGCTGTTTGTGCTTGCACACGACGAAGGGGCTTTGCCATGACGAGGCTCGATCATGACAAGGACAGGCGAGTGTTTGTGAAGGTGCAATTGAGCAACCCGGGCAGGCAACAAGAGGCAGCAGCAGGGGATGCAGAGAGAGAGAGAGAGAGAGAGAGAGAAGATCACGGGGAGGGGCGTGTATGGCAGAGCCATCTTCAAGGGCGTCGTCCATGGGTGTAGCTCGTGGCCGTGGAGCTCTGCCAAGTACAGGCACAGGCGTGCAAGGGGACGACAAGATGGAACCTAGATCATGACGGATGCGCGCGTGCATGGGAGCAGAGCAGCTCAAGGCTTGATTTGGGAAAGGCTGGCGACGTTGGCACGCTCCATCAGATGCAAAAAAGCAATGCCCAGCCAGGGAGATGGTGCTTCATGGTGGGTGCATGCTGTAGCTCGGGACTCCCAGCACAGCACGCGACACGAGGGAACAGCAGCGTTTGAGGAGACAAGAGGAGAAAAAAACAAAGTGAGGCTGACCACCAGCAGTGAATGAGAAGCAAAAAGCACCATGGGCATGAGGAATGAGGACGCCATGGGAGATTTGGCGATTCGTAATGTCGAGATGGATTGGGCGACGCCCCTTTGGCCTGGCTGGGCGGCCACCTTGGAGGTGAGAAGAGACGACAAGCAAGTCGGGGGGCATGATGCTACCAATCCATTGTAGCGGGTTTTGGGCACAATGATGTGCAGGATGAGGTGTCGTGCTTCACACGATGTCGTACACGAACATCAATCAACTGCAGACGTCTGCAGGCACAGGATCAGGCACAAGAAAGTGCCAGGTCAGAAGGGAGACAGGCGGATGGAGACGAGATGGATGAGGTTCAATAACGGCTGGTGAGGCTTAGCCGCAGCCCTGGTTTTCAGGTTGACATGAGGATAGCCACGTCAAGCGAGAATGAGATGAGATCCCAGCTGAGGCGATGTCCGGGGCAGGCAGGCGGACCAGGCCAGGCCCAGGTGGCAGCTCGGTCTGGTCGGCGATTGATTAGCTGGGCCCGACTTCTCGTCTCCCAAAAACACCAACAAATGAGAAGAAAGGGGAAACTCTTGGAGGCGTGGAGAGACAAGGCAAACCGGCCGAGGAGGCGAGCATGAGCCAGGCCAGGGAGACCCTGCCGCCTGCAATGTGATTGGCTGCTCCGTCTTTCCTTTCTTCTTCTGCGCTCTCTCCTCTCAGTCCTGGGATTGCGACTTGCAAAATTCGGTGGTGTCTTTTTTTTTTCTTTTGGTGTGGAGCCTGAGAGATCATCTTTGCTGGGATTTTCAGCAAATCCCAGGAGCCATCCACTCATGACTGCCGGCAAGGGACCCGGATCTGTGCGTGTGGGGGAAGGTCCAGTGCACCGACCACCCGCTATCAGGGATCCTTGGTGCCTTGGGCTAAGCCTTTCAGGCGCTAAGGCAGGCTGATGTGATGGCCCGGCCTTTCTGCCCTAACCAGCCCAGTCTGGCAGATGTACCTCTGTTAACTTCTGCTTGCTCCGTCCTGTCGACTTCGACAAAGCAAGCAAGGCTGGCATCTGAAATCTCGTTTCGCCAGGCTCGTCTCCCTTCCCCAAAGTCGGTAACATGGTGGCGTCCCTAGGCGCATTGCCACCCAGCTAGGCCCGGCCCTGGGGCGTTCTGTCGATACCAAGATCCTGCGCTGCAGCCAGCATCGGACCCATGGATGGATGCTGGGGTTTCGGGGGGCATGGGGGCGGACGGAACCTGGAGTCCCAACCAAATTTCGACCTCTCGGTATCAAATACCAGGTATTGGGCGCTGTGAATGGGGGGAGCGGACCCGGACAGGACTCGGTAAAAGAACTATGCGCGGTAGTTCAGGTGGACTAACCCTCTCGAGGCTATGTCTTCACGATAGGACCCAGCTTCTCGGTTTTGATCTAAGCGCGCCTTCCGACTGATAAAACAACCATGACCGGGTCGACTCTGGGCATATCGCCGATGATGACCCCCCCTACGGATATGCCACCGAGGTTTCTCATTCCACGCACTAGTAGTCTCAATGCCGGTTCTAGTGGATCTGGGACTTCTCGCAGATTCTGCGCCTGCGTCTGTCATGTACGGACGACTCCCCGCGGTAATCCGTTAGGCTGGCTAGACCCAATTCACCGCATGCCCCAGTTGACGGTCACCATTATCGCCGACGCCGGCATCGTTGCTTTTTCCCGGCCAGCGTCAACAGTTTTTTCTTCGCCCTTCTTTTTCTTTTTCTTCGCTTTCCCGGCTGGCCGTTTGAAAGATAGCCGATCCAAGACTCAACATGCCGGCAGATGACGCATGTCCCGTTTGCGTGTGCGTGTGTGAGCGTCACAGCCCTTGGCCTACCATCTTTCGAGCAGGCAACGTTGATCCTGCTTGCAGCATACAAGTTCGATACGTCTTACATAGTATTTGCATCCAATGTCCCAGCGTGTCGGGAAATCCCAAAGCGACCCGCAGAACCTAGGGAGCTCGAGTTAAATAACTGCCGCATCCACTACTTCCGCCAGCTCGGGATGCCGGGCCTCTTCCAGGTTTGGGGTTGAAGACAGGTTGGGCCCCTGCATATGGCAGCTTGCTAGCCATGTGCGTACGGTTTAGGAGGAGCCTGGTTCAGGCGAGACAGCCAGAGGCTATGTTGATTATACGCAGACGCCGATACTTGCTGTATACCAAGGAGAGCATCTCTTGTTCGAGTCGTGCGTCAGATATCGGTTTTCTCGGCACGGCAGCGTCATCTATCGGTGACATGGCGGCCGAAATGCCTTGCTTGAGAAGGTGGACGTGATTCTATCTCATACATCCCTCCGTGCGCGAATGCGTGTTCTTGTATTCTTGGATAGAAAATCCACGCCACCCTCGGTCACTTTCAACATGCAAGACAGCGAGCCGGAAACGTGGGCAACTACTTTACCTACTACAAGCCTTCTTGTCTCATCTTCTTGTCTCGTTGAAGTGAAAACAAAGCCAAAGCACTTATGGAAGAAGACAGGTGGGATATCAATCAACAAGACGAGCCGACCCGATCCAGGGTTGCAGTTACATACACTAGTCGGCATGCCTACATGCTTGCTTAGGGCTAGGATAAGTTCTAGCAGGAGCCAACGTCAGCCTGGGGCCCTGACCGGTCAGTCACTCTACTTGAGAAGACGTGGGAGACACACCGGCTAGGCAGCTTCGTCATATTTCACCATGGGCGTCTCAGCAAAACCTTGGAGCAAGGCTTCTCGATCCACCATCGACGCGCGCCAGATCAGCCATGCAGGACAAGGGATGCTTGATTGAAAACCCTAAGCACCGCTATCCCTGACGTCCAGGCCTGGCTCCCACGTTGATTCAGCCAGCAGACAGCTGCCTAAGACGTCCATCTCCCGCAGAAGGGTCGAAATCATGGCACCGACTTCCCAATGCGACCATTGGGCAGTGGCCGCACCTATCACGGCCTTGCGTTTATGGGTTCAACTTTATCGCCCCCAAAAATGTCTTCGACCTGCTGCTTCGCCGTTTGCTCAGCTGCCCTCGTGGACCGCGGAGACAGGTCCAGCCTTCTTTCACCGGTCTGGAGACTGGCGTAGATCCCCACGTCAGGTCTTGCATCGTGACCCTCCATTTCTTCGCCTCCTTGCGTACCCTGCACCTCGCCGTTTTCGACGACCACACAAGAGTTGGCAATGGCGTGTGACATGAGGAGGCAATTGAGTGGCCATTCCACCTGCCATCGCCCGTTCTTGTCCACCTCTTGTATGTAACAGCCGCTTTCCAGACCGATTCCGACCTTTCGGCCTGGCTCCCCGACTGGTAGAACTGGCACCTATCTCTGACAATGGTGCGATCTTGGCTCATTGCTTCTGATCTGACCCGGAGAAGCAAGCAACTCAAACGCCAGACCAGTCACCCGTCGCGAGCGGAGCGAGAAGGCCGACCGTGAACGGCATGCGTGATTTCAAATTTGAGGAACAAATCACTTTTTGGACGAGCCGAGACACGCCGACACAAGCTGCTTGCAACTCTGCCCGGTGCCGCGCTTGCAACCTTGACGCGCGGGTGCATCCGGATTAACAAACCACCCAGTCGCCGTCCAACCAAAACCATTCCGATGTTTCATTGAATCGCTCGGCAAAGATACCAAAACTGCAAAAATTTCTCAGCCGGGGACCCTCAGTTCAGGCAATCACACAAACAGGTATCCGGCGGTGAATTGTTTTTTATCGAATCTACTGCCGCAGTCAATGCCGGGTAGCACCGGGCTGCTCCTCCGTATCCTCTTGCATCCAGCTTCGCCAGCAACGATGACTGACACCAGGAAAAGCAGAAACGATGATGTCAAGGAGCGGCCAACTAATATAGATGCGAATTGAGGCTTGTGTGATCCTGGAGATGCAACGAACAAACCCTCTGCCTTCCAGCTTACTGCTGCCGGGAGATGCGGCTAGAGTTCCAAGTGCCACACTTATCATGTTCGATGTCAGATCTCAGGGTTTCGGGTCCAGGTTCACCCCAGTCCCAAACAAGCAAAAGCCGATAACCTTTGCCGCCCTGGCTTTCTTTTCTTTTTTTCCAAAATGGGAGTAGCAAGACTAGAGAATACGTGCGATGCGATTGTTACGGGCATGGAAGAGTTAGGGTGCATATGCATCCAAGCCATAGCTTACGTACCGTGATTCCTTGGCGTGGATTCAATCGAGGTTTGCTTTTTCCGCGATTTCAACGTTGTGCTTGGTTCTATTGCTGATTTATTAGTGCGGATTGCATAGCGGACCTTCCTAGAGTCTTGCTCTTGAATTCTTGGCTCCGCCCACATCCTATTCTCGACGGCCAACATCCAACGAATAGTCGGTCGTTCAGTGACCGTCATAGTTGCGTAAAGTTGGAAACCCAATAACTTTAATAAAACACGATCTTCTTTTGCAAGCTCGGGAAACAATTCTTGATTGACCGCGAATCCACAATCGTTCCATGGAATCAAGAAGTCGTTCCATGTCTCGGTCCGACAATCGGACCCCGCTCATAGGACCCTGAATTGCCGTCATGGGAACATATTGGGATTCCCATTTCTCCATAACATCACGTTGTTGTTATGCTCGAGACATTCAATGGAAAGTTCCAACCTACTTCAAAGGTTGATGAATGTTCCTAGCTCTATCTTACTACAATCCGAACCCAGCACGAGGCACAATGGGAGCCAACTTTGCTCAACAAATGTTTCCATGATCACAACAGCCATGTCTAGCGCTGCTCGCCAAGGGAACCATCTCGCCGAACCTACGTCACGCGAACTCAACTTCACAACGGCCATCCCGCATGTCTTGGGTAGGAAACTTGCCGATCTCCCCACACAACTCCACACAACTCCGGATTTTTGGATGACTTAGGCAAACGTTAATTGCAAGTCGGTCTAGCGTGGATGATTTGACTTGACCACGCCGTAGTATCGCCGCGGCAAAGCCAGGGCAAGATGGAGAGAATACTGGAGGTCTGATGACGATGTTACCTTGTCAGGCCTTGCCCCTCGCTCTTGTCGTGCCGACGACACAATGGGCGTGGGGCCGTCATAGAACCAAAGATGTCTATATAGCTGTCAACGGCTCACCCGGCAATGCGTTCAGCCTTGTGTGCTGCCCGTACGCGATGCCCTCGAGCTTACCAGTCCAGCCATGAAACTCGGACTTCTACTAACAGCCAGCTCCCTTGCCTGGGCAAAGCCGTCGGGCTACAAGGTCGACTACAACCGCGCGCCGCCAAACCTGTCAACGCTCGCCAACTACAGCCTGTTTGAGACATGGCGGCCTCGGGCCCATGTACTGCCTCCCTTCGGACAAATCGGAGACCCTTGTATGCACTACACCGACCCTAAGACTGGGCTTTTCCACGTCGGATGGCTTCACCTCGGTGCCGCTGGCGCCACGACGGATGACCTGGTGACATACAGTGATCTCAACCCCGATGGAGCCCCCTTCATCCGCGCCGGCGGCACGAATGACCCGATTGCAGTCTTTGATGGCTCGGTTATCCCCAGCGGTATTGATGGGAAGCCGACTCTCCTGTACACATCCGTCTCTTACCTGCCTATCCAGTGGACCATCAACTACACTCGAGGTAGCGAGACACAGTCCCTCGCCGTTTCAAAAGATGGCGGCCGAAATTTCACCAAGCTGCAACAAGGCCCGGTGATTCCGTCACCGCCCTTTGCGCTCAACGTGACGGGCTTCCGTGACCCGTTCGTCTTCCAGAATTCTCGCCTGGACTCTCTTCTGGAGAGCGAGCCTGGAACATGGTACAACGTTATCTCCGGTGGCGTGCACGGAAAAGGACCCAGCCTGTTTCTGTACCGTCAGCATGACCCCGAGTTTCAATATTGGGAGTATCTGGGCCAGTGGTGGCACGAAAAGGCGAATTCGACTTGGGGTGAAGGGCTCTGGGCTGGACGTTTTGGGTACAACTTTGAGGTCGCCAACATTTTCAGCCTGGACAAGGATGGATACAACTCCAAGGGAGAGGTATTCGCCACGCTTGGCGCTGAGTGGTCTTTGAAGCCCATTGTGCCAGAAGTGTCGGATTTCCGTGAGATGCTTTGGGCTGCGGGCAATGTCTCCCATGAGGATGGCCAAGTCAAGTTCACGCCAACAATGGTAGGAAAACTGGACTGGGGTCACTCCGCCTATGCGGCCGCTGGTAAGGTTCTGCCTTCGTCATCAAAGGCTTCATCCAAGAGTGGCGCACCGGATAGATTCATCAGCTATCTATGGCTCACTGGTGATTACTACGGCACGCTCAAGCAGTTCCCGACCCCTCAGCAAAACTGGACCGGTTCGCTTCTTCTACCCCGGGAGTTGAGCGTCGGCAAGGTCGGTAACGTGGTCGACAACGAACTTGCACGGGAGAAGGGTTCATGGCGAGTGGCCAAGAATGAGTCGGGCGTCTTGGAACTCAGCACTCTGAAGCAGGTCATTGCTCGGGAAACGCTCTCTGAATTTGTGAAGCCAAAGCCTTTTGTTGAACAAGGCCGAACTGTCAGCAAGCCCGGATCAACGGCGTTTGAACGACACCCCAAGTCCAAGTTTTACATCCTCAAGACCTCTATCTCGTTCCCGAAGTCAGCCCGCAACTCGGATCTCAAGGCGGGACTCCAGATTCTCGCCTCGGAGAATGAGGCTACAACCATATACTATCAGTTCTCGAACGAGTCCGTGATTATCGATCGCAGCAAGACAAGCGCTGCGGCACGCACGACAAGCGATATCGACTCGCGGAACGAAGCGGGACGTCTACGACTCTTTGATGTTGTCGACGACGGCGAGGAGAGAATCGAGAGTCTTGACCTAACTATTGTTGTGGATAATTCTATTGTCGAGGTTCATGCAAACGACAGGTTTGGACTGAGTACCTGGGCTCGGTAAGTCTTACTGAATTCCATCTTTAAAAAATGTACTAATTGGTTAGTTCCTGGTACGCCGACTCGACCCAGATCCGCTTCTTCCACAGCGGCAGCGGCGAAGTGACGTTTGGGGATGTGTCTATTCATGAGGGGCTGTTTGACGCTTGGCCCGAGAGAAAGCGATAGGCCGATGTGAGCTTCGATGGTATATACTTGTATGAATTGAACATGATTTGACTACTCGGCGCCCTTAAACCTGGTCCCTACGTCTGGAATGTAGGGGACTGGCTGACCTCGATGAACCACCAGAGCCCTTAAGTATCTGAGTACCCTATAGTATACGTGATCCTAAGGGCTGTTGATTTGGTTAAGACCTAATGGAAACACCCAGATTCTTCAGTCGTGCATCATAAGGTCCATGAACCCAGGGACACGCTGTATGGTTGTCTAGTTGCTGATACTATTCATTTCACTTTAATCGGGTCACCGACTTGGACGTGTCGTAAGTAGATCTTTTAAGGTTCTATCATTAAAATCCAATACATCGCTCTAGGTTTTTCCATATCCAAAGGAGTCATGTTTGCATGATTTTCCGTTCATCTTCATCCATGTCATACATAACCCATTATAATCCCAAAACACCTTGTTACGCCGCCGCATAATGCTGTTATTCTAACCCCAAACATCCTCGAGCCACTTGCTGCCCTTCTTGGCTGACTCGGCCCAGCTGCGGGCCTCAGCATCAGTCCAGCTGTTCTGCTGCTTCATCGACTCCTCAACCACATTGCCCACTTCGCGGGCCATCGTAGCCCGACCGCAGATGTACATATTGGCACCGTTCTGGAGTAGCTCGCACACATCCTTCTTCATCTCGCCGACCTTGTCCTGGACGTACTTCTTGGGCTGTCCGTCGGCTCGCGAGAATGCAGGGACGATCTCGAGGAGGCCATCAAGCTCCTGCGCAACCTGGGCGAGCTCTTCGCGGTAGAGGTAGTCTTGATCGGGGGAGCGGCAGCCGAAGAAGAGAATCATGCGGCCAATAGGCTTTCCAACAGCCTTGAGACGAGCTCGCTCGAGGATGAAGCCTCGGAAGGGCGCCAAACCGGTACCGGCGCCGATCATGACGAGGGGAGTTGAGCCCAGGGTGGGAAGCTTGAAATTTGATCTGCGGAGGCAAGCAAAGACCTTGTGGCCCTTGAGAGCGTCACCGGGGCCTGACAAGGCATAGGTAGGAGCATCGGGGCCAACCTCTGGCTGAGTAGCGTCGCCGTTGAGTGCGTTCCCGAGGGCATAGAGATAGTTAGTGGTAACACCTCGAATAGCTTTGCTCGGATCGTCTTGCAGAGGCGAGTTATCAACACCGACGGTGATGGCGACCTTGCGGGCGGAGACGGCGCTTGAGGAGGAGATGGAATAGTAACGGGGCTGGATAGTAGGGAGGGTCTCAACAACGTAAGACAGGGGCAAATCATTCCAGACAGCTCCGGGAGCCGCTAGGGAGAGAAGACGACCCATAGTAATGTGGTTCTTGGCGATATAGGTGGCGTAGGCTTGCTTGTCTTTCCCGAGGGTCGCGAGCTGATTCGCAACCTCCGGCGAAGGGGCGAAGCGAGCCAGAGCACCAACTGTCTCTCGGGAAACGGGGGCAGTCACCTCAAGGTAGTGGCGGAAGAGGGCGAGTAATGAAGTAGGGCTAGGGATCTTGATAGACTCGCCCTCCTCAAGAGCTTGGACAAGCTGGGGTTTCTCGGCCCGATCCTCGAGGCCTAGAGCTTTGAGGAGAAGCTGTACCTCATGGTCGGGGTTGATGGGATAGACAGCCAAGTGGTCGCCGGTTCGGTAGCGGAGTTCAGCCTGGTCGCTGAGATCGAGCTCCATGTGGAGGCAGTTTCTGCCAGGGGATGTGTAAAGCTCACGGGATTCATGCACGGTCAGGGGCCGGATGGGCGAGTACTGCTTGACGATCTTTGCAGGGCCGCTTCGGTTCTGGATCGGCTCGCCCAGGTTTAGATCCATAACGTCCAGGGACTCATCCTCGACAATCTTGATGCTGGGCTCGTAAGGGATATCTCGCTCCTCGTAGCCAAGCTTTTCCTGGAAGTGAGTATAGAGGTCATCCTTCCATGAGAGGAAGTCCTCCTCGGTACCGCCCTGAGCATCATTGGCCCTGCCCACGGGCATCAGGCGCTGAGCACCGGCCTTGTCAAGCGCCTCTGCAACAACATCGATGACGCGGTTGTAGTATCGATAGCTGCTGTTACCCAGGCCAAAGGCCATGTATCGGAGGTTGGGCAGCTGAATTTCAAAGGGGCGCTTGTTGAGCCAGTCCCAGAAGGCGGCCGTGTTGTCGCTGGGGTCACCCTCGCCGTAGGTGGAGATGATGAAGATGGCGAGCTTGCTCTGGGGGAGATTTGCAATTGACTCGGGGTCATAGTCGCACAGATCAGCACAGAGGGTCTGAAGTCCGAAGCGGAGATGGCACTCCTTGGAGAGTCTGTTGGCGAACATCTCTGCAGTACCGGACTGCGAACCCCAGAAGATGACAACATCCTTGCCCTGTTTCGCAGCTGTAAGTATCGCGTGTTTAAGCCGTCATAGAGCTAGGTGAGGGAGCGGACTTACAGTCTCTTCGAGTTTCTGGGCAATGTTGCGTGTTGCCTTGGGTCCAGAGGCAGCGCCATCCTTGGACCCCATGCGCTCGTACCAGATATAATCGTACGGGTCTGGCCTGTCCCAGGCAATCCCTCGAAGGAGATAGGCCGCGGATGCAACGCCGACTGCAGTCAGTGCAGCAAGGTCGGCGACGGACTGGGGGGGCCCCAGCTGCTGGGACAGCTGGGTGATGGCATCTGCAGAAAAGACGTTGGACATGGTCAAAGCTCTTGAGACTGCAGGTTCCTAGAGTCTTGCTTGAGGTCTTGTGCTGAGAGAGAGATGGAGAGAATCGGCTCGAGAGGAGCGGGCTTGATATTCATATCCTTCAACGGCTTCGCGGGGCATCGTCGCCATCATGGGGACTGAACTGGAGTTGTCGCCTCTCTCCCAAGACGGAGAAAAACTCCGCGGGATTCCCTCATGGCGAGATGGGGTCATGGGAATTCGTTTGGCTGACAGCGAATCTGAGATGCAACGCTCGAGTTGGAGCGTGGGGAAGTCCGAGTCTGTTGGAGTTGGTGGAGGGTCCAAGGTGGGCGCCCCGGAACTTCTTGCCTGCTTGGTCTGGCTGGGCTGGGAAGGCGCCGCTAGAGGGTGTCCCAAGGGGGAAGCTTCCTTATTGGGAAGTGTCTTCGGCTCGGCCGCCCACGCCGTCGCCTGCGCCAAACCCACAAGCTTGCATCATGGGGATCCATTAGAGATACACTACAGCAGATCTTGTGGGGGGAACGCGGGGAAAATTGTCCAGATTTGCGGCACTTTGGCCCTGGTCAGCCCCGGCTTTGGCTATTTCTCCCATCTTGCCCCCTCCTTTCCACCAAGCTAGTTGCTGTCTCCCCTCGCTCTAGTCTCCGAGATCGATGGAGACACGGACAACGGCCGAATGGGAGAAAAGAGTCTCTTCTTTTAATGGTCTCGACCTTTGCTCCGCCGAGTTTCCTAAACCAGCGTCTCTTTCTTTCTCATGATATTTAGGGCAGGTGGCCTTGTTG
>JAAGWO010000224.1:0-52548 GCA_013266205.1 Fusarium decemcellulare
GCCGCGCTCTCCCTCCTGCGGCGCAAAGATACTCGCGAAGAAGAATCCGGTTCCGAAGACGGGAGGGCTCCGAGAACTCCCTCCTCGTCCAACCCTGTCATCTCCATGGCGCGCCAACCCAGCGTCCGCGGCCACGCGCCCAAGCAGTCCGTCTCGTCGAGCGGCCTCTCGCCCGTCAATTCCGCCCACCACCCCCCCAAGTCGGCCCCGGCTCTGTCGCCGCCTCACGAGAAGAGCACCGCGAGCCTCGAGCAATCTGTCCGCAAGTTTAGGGTCGTCGAAGCCCTCCGCAGCGGCGACACTGCCTCCATCTCCCGCGCCATTCGGGAGACGGCTGAGAATGGGCCCCGGTCCAGCATTTCGTCCGTCGGCACCTCTGGAGGTGCCCTCGACGACACCACAATCCTCCACCTGGCCATCCAGTGTGCCGAGTTCCCCGTCATCGAGTATGTCATGTCCGAGGGGCAGGGCGCCATCGACGTGAATGCCCGCGACAAGGACGGCAACACCCCGCTTCACCTGGCCGCTCTCCAGGGCCGCACCACCGTCGTCAAGCTTCTCCTGGAGCAGAAGGACATCAACGATGCCATTGCGAATGCCCAGGGCAAGCTGCCGCTCGACGTGGCCCGGAACCCCGAGATTTTCCAGCTCCTCCAGCTCTCCCGCTCGCTCTTCGCCGAGGCCAAGGTCAAGCAGGTCCAGGAGCTGATCGCGCGGGGCAACTACGGAGCCCTTGCTGGAGTGCTCGAGGAGCACCGCGTCAAGACGGTCCTCGATATTAATAGCCCCGAATTCGCCTCTGAGTCATTCACAGTCCAGACCGGCGGCACTCTGCTCCACGAGGCTGCGAGGAAGAGAAACACCAACCTCATCCAGGTTCTCCTCCTCCACGGCGCCGACCCGTTCCGACGCGATCGAAAGGGCAAGCTGCCCCAGTCTGTCACCACCGACGATGCTACAAAGGCCATCCTGAAGAAGTCACCTGCTGCAGTTGCTGCTCAGCGTGGGATCCAAGAGAAGGCGGTACTGGGACAAGCCGCTTCTCAAGGCACAGCCGGTTCAACCTCAGGCGATCCCCTCGCTGGCCGAGAGGCCCGCGAGATGAAGGGCTACCTCAAAAAGTGGACCAACTATCGAAAGGGCTACCAGCTGCGATGGTTCGTCCTCGAGGATGGAGTCCTCAGCTACTACAAGCACCAGGATGATGCAGGCTCTGCATGCCGCGGTGCCATCAACATGCGAATTGCCAAGCTTCACATGAGCCCGGATGAGAAGACCAAGTTTGAGATTCACGGCAAATCTTCCGTCAAGTACACCCTCAAGGCGAACCACGAGGTCGAGGCCAAACGGTGGTTCTGGGCCCTGAACAACTCGATCCAGTGGTCCAAGGATCAGGCCAAGGAAGAGGAGAGACGAGCTGCCCGTGGTGCTGAGCTTCTGAGGCAGGCCAAGGCGGATCCAAGCACCCTCTCTCTCCAGGAATCCCACAGCGAGAACACCAGTGTGACCGACCTACGACGGAATAGCTCTCAAATCGCAAGCAGGTCCTTCTCCAAGGTCTCTTCCATTGATCAGAGACCAAACTACCCCAGCCCCGGCACCATTGGCAGCATGGAAGACGATGAATTTGTCGATGTCCAGACCGATGTGGATACGTCACGGGCACCCAGGAACGGTGGTACAACCACTCATAACGATGTTGATGATGAAGATGACTATGGCGACGATATGAGCATGCACGAAGAACCAACTGCCACAAAGGACGCGCTCAACATCACAGCCCAGTCGGCCAAGCTTCAGCTTGAGACAATGTCTCACGTCCACCAGGCGCTTCTCTCTGAGCTTTCTCAGAACCCTTCCACCACCCTCTCCGACCCCAATGTCTCCCAAGCGCTGGGTACGTACGATGCCGCTATCAGAAGCTTGTCAGCTCTTGTAGCCGACCTGCTGCGGATATCCAAGGATCGCGATGCCTACTGGCAGTATCGTTTGGATCGAGAAGCCAACATGCGCCGCATGTGGGAGGAGAGCATGGCAAAGGTGGCTCATGAGCAAGAAGTCCTTGAAGCCCGCGTTGGAGAAGCAGAGAAGAGGCGAAAGGCAACTAAGAGGGCGCTCCGGGAGGTTATCGAGAGCGGCATCCCTATCGCCGAGCCCCCTGTTGAAGAGACGCTTGTGGAGGAGCAACTTGACGACGACAAGGAAAAGGAGGACGAAGAGGGACAATTCGAAGATGCAGCGACCAGGCTACCGCCGGTGCCGCCCAAGTCGCCTACAATGAAGAGTCTTAGGAGGAAGCCTACGATCATTGTCGACCTATCCGAGAGTGAGTCCGAAGAGGAGGATGAGTTTTTCGATGCAGTAGATGCCGGTCAAGTCGAGGTATCCGAACTTCCCGCTGAAGAGGTCAAGCAAGAGACTCAAGATATTGTCGTATCCGGAGGACTAGATGTTAGCTCATCTTTCAAGGGTTACGAGAACGGTATCAGGACGAGACTCAAGATGGATGCTGACGACCGTCCCAAGATTTCTCTCTGGGTATGTTATCCGCTCCTTGTCCAAGTTAACACTACTAACACAGAAATAGGGCATCCTTAAGTCGATGATTGGCAAGGATATGACTAAGATGACTCTGCCTGTTTCTTTCAACGAGCCTACTTCGCTCCTGTATCGTGCGGGCGAGGACATGGAATACGCAGACTTGCTCGACCTCGCTGCGGATCGAGCCGACTCGATTGAGCGACTGATTTATGTGGCTGCTTTCGCAGCCAGTGAATACGCCTCTACTATTGGGCGTGTGGCCAAGCCTTTCAACCCCCTTTTGGGTGAGACGTTCGAGTATGTGCGACCTGACAAGAACTACCGCTTCTTCATCGAGCAAGTTAGCCATCACCCTCCAATTGGCGCCGCGCATGCCGAGTCCCCCAAGTGGACATACTGGGGCGAGTCGGCCGTCAGGTCCAAGTTCTATGGCAAATCCTTCGACATCAACCCTCTGGGCACCTGGTTCCTGAAGCTGCGACCAACCGCTGGGGGCAAGGAGGAACTCTACACGTGGAAAAAGGTGACATCGTCAGTCATTGGTATCATCACTGGAAACCCCACGGTGGATAACTATGGACCAATGGAGATCAAGAACTGGACCACGGGAGAGGTGGCTCACATCGAGTTCAAGCCACGTGGATGGAAGGCATCCAGCGCATACCAGGTCTCCGGAAAGGTGCTTGATGCCTCTGGCAACGTGCGGGTGAGCATGGGCGGCCGGTGGAACTCGAAGCTGTACGCTCGCTTGACCCCCGGATATGAAGCGGCTGTGGATGAGCCCAAGGAGAGCGGAGACATGCACCAGGGCGGTCTCACTGACCCCAACCGTGCGTATCTCATCTGGAAGGCGCATGATCGACCTACCGGTATTCCATTCAACCTAACACCTTTCGTCTTGACCTTCAACCACATCGACGACCAACTCCGGCCATGGCTCCCCCCAACCGACTCCCGACTTCGACCCGATCAACGTGCCATGGAAGACGGAGAGTACGACTTTGCGGCTGACGAGAAGAACCGTCTCGAGACAGCACAGCGAGCACGAAGACGGATCCGCGAGGAGCGGGGAGAAGAGTTTGTCCCTGCGTGGTTCCACAAGGCTCGTTGCGAAATCACGGGCGAGGAATACTGGCAATTCAATGACAAGTATTGGGAGCAGCGCGCCAAAGCCGGACCGGATGGTGATCCCAAGGTCGCCTGGGAGGGACTGGAACCGATTTATGAGGATCATGTAGATGAGGATACTATACGATAATTTGGGCGGTGGATGGTGGCTAGTTTAAGCCGGAAACCTGGCAAAAGATGATGAACATTGAGCTTTCAGAAATGTCAAGCTACGATAATTGACGACTGGTAACTGGGTAGGCAGTGAGTAGATAGGTGAGGAGGAGGGGAGGGGAATATTGTATAGATACGGGATGAGTGTCTGGATAGTTGCAAATCATATATGGCCGTTTACTAAACACATGATGCTCTGTTAGGGACCGTGATACCCGTGATTTGCCGTGCTGTTGGCCCGTTGGTCCATCAAGAGACACTTGGAGTTGGCGCAGCCAGGTGGCAGACTAGGAATTAGGCCAAGACACTCGGCCGATTCGGCCCCACCTCCGGCTGGCTTCTCCGTACCTCGGCAAAACATGTCGTCAGGGGCGGGTACGTTGAGGCTCGGTGTTGTACAAGGAAGGGCAGCAGCACATGAAAAAAACATGATCTCTTTCTAAACCATCCCCATCCCCTATACCGGCTGCGTCTTGGTTGTTACAAGAAGGGCCCCTCAGTCTGACTTTGCACCACCGAGAGGAAAGACGCGCAATTGCCGCGATAGAATCCCATCCAAAGATGCCGCCCATGGAAGACCGGCCTACGCTGCTGCGGCCACCAGGGCCGGATGCCACCAAGTCGATGATCGAGAACGTCCTGGACGTGACGGAACTCAAGGTCTTGGGTCCTGTAAGTACCAGCCCATCGCGGGCCCCTCGCAGCAACCATCAATTGATGAAGATGCATGCTACGCTGCTTCGGCGCGTGGGGTCATGATCCCTGTTCCGTCCCATCTCTTATTGCAACGACATCTGACCCGTATCAACAGGACGTCTTTACAAATACCCGCCCTCAGTGGCATCCTCCCGGCGCGCGTGGCATCTACGGCGGCGCTGTCATTGCGCAATGTCTTGCCGCCGCGCAAAAGACTGTGCCCGAGACATTCCTCGTCCACTCATGCCACTGCTACTTTCTCCTTGCGGGCTCCTCTGAGACCCCGATACTCTACCACGTGGAACGTGTCCGTGACGGTCGCTCCTACGCGACTCGCACCGTCCAGGCCCGCCAGAAGGGGGCCTGCATCTTCACCACCACCATCAGCTTTGTCCGCGAGGCCAGCAGCGCCAAGAAGAAGAGCGAGGTGCGTCACGCGGCGAGCCTACCCAGCGATGTGGCCGCACCACCCGACAACTGGGATGGCGAGCCCGAGTGGGCACGCACGGGGCCGTTCCAGAGCCATAGGATCGAGGTGCTCCGGGCAAAAGACCCAGAGGCTAAGCCACAGGACCGCAAGTGCAGGCAGTGGATGCGCTCGCGGCAAAAGATCTCGGCCGAGGGCGGCCATCAGGCGCATTTGAACGCGCTGGCGTACATGTCAGATAGCTACTTTATCGGGACAGTGTCGCGGATCCACGGGCTCTGGCGGTTCCCCTTCTCGCCGGAAGAGGTGCCGTCCCTGGACGAGGCCACACAGGAGCAGGTGAAGAGCCTCTGCGAGTTTGAGGGCATGGGGAGTGACGTGGAGAGCTGGAAGGGACGGCCACACCTCGGTATGTTGGTGAGTCTAGATCACAGCATCTACTTCCACGAGCCAAAGGCTGTGAGGGCGGACGAGTGGATGTTTACCGAGATGGAGAGCCCGTGGGCCGGAGATGGAAGGGGAGTCGTCACACAGAGGATCTTTGGCAAGGACGGGTCGCTGCTGGCGACGTGCTACCAAGAGGTGAGTCTTTGTCTATTGGCCTTGGCCCGAATTTGCTAACCATTTATCTGCAGGGTGTTGTTAGACTCAAGCAGGACGGAGGCGAGAAGAGTGCAAAGCTGTAAGACGGGCATTGGATAAGCGTTGACTTGTTTGAACGGAAGAGTAAGGTTTGTATGATTGGGCATTACTTGGAACTGAATATTTCTGTAATTATCCTGACTTGTCATCTGTCTTGCCACGATTTAGACAACTTTCTAGCTTTTTGGTCAGCTGTGTGTTTGTTCACAAACATGGCCAGTTACCTATCTCTACATTTCATAGATAGACGACACTTTCTTTTTCTTTGTCCGGGACGAAGGGCGTGGGGCAGCTCTTCATTTCGCTCTCTTTTTAGTTATTTCAACATAGATCGCTGCGTCTAGAAAGCTAGGTGCCTGACGGGCTTTTTTCCAACAACTATAGTTATTTCGGAATTGTCTTTGATTCGATGGTCGACTTGCAGCTTTCTTTGTTCTTGGTCAATGTCTGGCAGCTGCCAGTTGCAGCCGTGCTCTCCAAGACGGACAAGCTGGTAGTACTGGCCGATAACCTGCGATGCACCCTTGTAGAAGTTGAGGGTAAAAGACGACTGATCGGCGCCGAGGTAGCTAATGTTGAAGACAAGCTCCTGGGGAAGGTACTCAGGGTTTTGCCAGATGACCCGACCAATGCCATGCCGAACCCATAGAGGAAATCAGTCTGCCCAGCAATGGCGGAGGAAAATGCCCGACGAGGAGATACAAATGAACACGGCACATGTCGGCGCGCGAGAGAGTCTCAGGTTTAGCCCTCTGGTGACGGACGCCTACTTCTACTACTACAAAGGCACACAGCTCAATATAGTGTTTTGTTTCACAGCTCAGTACCAACAAGCTTCGAGCGACGGTTGCGTGGTCTAGTTGGTTATGGCATCTCGTTAACACCGAGAAGGTCCCCGGTTCGATCCCGGGCGGAACCATATTTTTGTCTCTTGGGCTCATTCTCTGGACTGGTAATCTTTTTGCCAAAGTCAAAGTCAATAACAACATAGCAGGAAATTGTCTGGAAGCATGAGGAGGTAGTATAATCTTGGCATCTCAAGTCTATTGAACCTCTAGTCTACAACTTTTGTGCTCCTAGTTGATAGGAGCTGTCAAATCCAATCCAAGTACTCATGGGTATATTGAATACCCATTTCAAAGCGTCAAGTGAGGTGGCAGGAGATGCTTGTTTCTAGGAACCCGTCCTTCCTCAACTCATAAGGATCAGCCAAGGCCCTCAGTCTTTACTTTCACTTGTGAGTAGATCGAAGACCGGTTCCGCTGGCGATCAAGGCGGCGCAGAATCCCACTAGAGCCACCGCCGTCGAAGCTCCAAATGCGTACTTGAGGCCGTCATAGTAGACGAGGCGTGCCTTGAGTTGCACATCCGGTGGGAGGTGACGGATAAAGTCGACCGAATGTCGGATCTGATCAATAATCTGGGAAAACACCTGGAATCAGCATACTTCGAACAGGCTACAAAAGCAGTCGACAGAAAATAAGAAAGGGGCGTACTCTCCATTTATCGGATATCCCGCTCAGTGCATCCGGCAAGCGGACGCTGAGCGTAGTTTGCACAATGGCCGAGGTGACCGAGACACCCCAAACGGTTCCTAGTGAGCGAATGAGATAGACAGTCGAGGCCGTAACTGCGTGGTCTGAACAGGTGCCGTCAGCTATGCAATCTCTTTTTGACCTAACCAAGACGCTTACCGGCGTGGTCAAATGAAGCAAGAGAGGTAAAGAGAATGCCGGGGTAGATGATGCCCTGGCCTAGATTCGCCGGGAAGACAAAGACAAAGTACTTCCACTTTGAATCCTCAAAGCCCAGAGATGTCACCAGAGCATTGCCAACCACCATAAGCAGAGCTCCAGTCCGCACAAGGGGAATGAGTCTACCCCAGCGAGACATGACTACGCCAGCAATGACACCGCCAATTGGTGTCGCCAGCGAAGGGATCGCGAGCCGTGCACCAGCTGTGGTGGCCGAGTCGAGCAAGACGACCTGGAAGAAGAGCGGCAACATGAAGAGATACTAAAGAGGAAGTTAGACATGCAATTGTTGGTTGCGTTGACCGTCACTTACGCCATAAGCAGCCATGCCGGCGCAGACATTTGCGGCTTGGGTTGCTATCGGCAGTCTCCCCTGTAGCAGACGGAGGGGTATGACGGGGATGGCACTCGTCCTCGCTTCAACCAAGAGAAACAGGGCGAACAGGGCGATACTGCCAATCAGGGAACCAATCACCCAAGGGCTACTCCAGGGCAACTCGTTGCCTCCAAGACTCAACCCTACAAGTTGAACTGAGACAGCAACTACCAGCAGGAGAGAGCCAGAGAAGTCGACCCTCTTCCAAACAGCCCCTAATCCGCTGTCAAGAGAGAAGCCGCCGGACTGATTCTTGACTACAAGGGCTCCAATGATCAAGGCCACAATGGACACGGGGACCTGCAGCAAGAAGCACCATCGCCAGCCAATGTGGTCAGCGATGGAACCGCCGAATGAAGCCCCAGAGATGGCACCGAAGCCAAAGATGCCATTCTGGAGGGCCTGGTACATTCCGCGCTTCCTAAAGGGAATCATGTCCGAGTTGACAATGGTGGCTTCAGAGTGTTAGTTTCGATGGTGCCTGGACGGAACAGACTGATTTGGTCTTGACTCACCCATGGTCATCAAACCTCCCCCGCCAAAGCCAGTCAGGGCCCGCATGCAATTGAGCACAATGACATTGTTGGCCACGCCGCATCCCAGACAGCCAGCGGCAAAGGTGATGGTCGAGATGAAGAAGCACAACCGGCGGCCAAAGATGTCCGACACTCTTCCGTAAAGGGGCTGGAAGGCGGTGCTGGTGACAAGATACGACGTCGTCAGCCACGAGGCCGTGTTGGCCGCGTCAAACTCGGAGCTGATGACGGCGTAAGTGGCGGCAGTGATGGTGCTATCGAGCCCATAGAGGAACACGTTGGACATGATGGCGAGCTGGATCCAGACGAAGCCACGCGGGGGTTTCCATGAGTCCTCGTCGGGAGCCCGGAGCAGGGGCTGGTCCTCGCGTGGCTCCGGGATACTCTCATCTGGCGGGGGTGCAGGGTTCAAGACCCCGGCCTCGGTGTCTGGGGGGGGAGGAGGAGAAGAGATTCGCATGGTAAATGGCAGGGTTGCTTTGTCAATTGAAACTGAGGACACAGGCTTGAGCGAGACGGATATCGTATAGACAAGACAGTTTAGATGGTGAGAACAAACCGCGGATTTTGTCCAGTCCAGCTTGTGTGCGATTGAAACCTAAAAGGTTCAAGTACCGTACCGAGAAACGTGGGGCATTTAACGGGTCGTCGGCGAAACAAAAAACGAAACAGTGCCTGGAATCAGGAACCTTGACACGTTTGTGGGACAGATCGGTGTGACTCTAATGTCGACATCTCGTCCCGGCATCACGCATTCGAGGAACCAGTGGATCCTTGGTGACATGGGGGTATGCTCCATTGGGAACGGCGTTGCAGAAATAGACTAACACGGGACTTGAGGAATATCTCTTTGTGCCAAGTATTGATCAAAACCACGGTTTCATCATGTCATGATAGGTTGTTGCAAGTCACCTGTGCTCGAGGTATTCTCAATTCCCAGTGAATAAGATACATGTAATTCTGCCCAGCAAAAACGACATCATGACGCCTTTATAAGCAGATCTCTGGGTTTCCTCGGACAAGCAGTGCAATCCAACCCTGCCTCGACACGTCACAGCACGACACCGTCTTTGTTGGCGTCACCCAGACCGCATTGAAGCACGCAATGAACCATCTCTAGCATTGGTACTGCAGAGTTTACTCGTCAATCTTTATTCCCTCACTGAGAATGTCGATCCTTCCCCCGCTTGCTGACCTGTGCAATTGCCCAATCATGTTGCCAATTGGGGCAATGACGTGACACCATCTCCATCCAAGCTCATGGCGATATCGCAGTCTTTACAGCCATATATATATACACACACATATATATAGACCTATACTCCATCCATCTCCCCAAAGGCTTGCTACACATACAACACCTGCTACACCAGCCTCTTGTCTCTCTTGCTCCTGAAACTTGAAAACTTGAAAACTTTGTGGTGGATTACTAGGGCTTGTAGACGCAATCAAGGTGAATGTACCTTTTCTTGGGTAAGATGGAGACTCGGGCCGCTGACGCTGCTAGCACTGCGAACGCTTCGCCTCCAACATGAAGAAGTATTCTCTTGCAAACCTCGCGGCCGCTTCTCTGGCCCTGGCGCCTCTCGCCGTCGCCGACTGGCAGTTCCGCTCCCGTCCCGACCTGGCACCTCCTCGCCTCAACATCACCATCCCAGCCACCGACGAGGTCGAGCCGGGCTATCTCTTCGTGGCCCCCTTTGCGGGCTACCCGGACACTCCAACCGAGCAGCACGGTCCCCGCCAGGCCGGCCCCTACATCTTCCGGGACAACGGCGACTTGGTCTGGTCCGGCTACGGCATCTACAGCATCTGGAGCACCAACTTCCAGGCCGGGCGCTGGAAGGGCAAGGATATCCTCTTCAGCTTTGAGGGCGACCACAATGCCGGATATGGCCATGGCCATGGACACATCACCATCGTGGACCAGCATTACGAGACGATTCGTGAGCTTCGTGCTGGGAACCACAAGCTGGTCGACAAGCACGAGTTCCACATTGTCAATGAGGAGACTGGCCTGATCCAGATCTACCAGCCCGTACCTCGGGACCTCAGAAAATGGGGTGCGAGCCCAGAGCAGCAGTGGATTGTGAATGCCATTATTCAGGGTATGAAAGTTCCGCCTCGAGTTCTGACTCTTGATAGCTAACCAGGCATCAGAACTTGACATCTCTACCGGTGAACTTCTCTTCGAGTGGGCCAGTCTCGACCATGTCCAACCCGACGGTAAGGCAAACTGCAGAAAATGCGTAATTGCAGTCATCTAACACATCCACAGAAGCTGTCCTGCCCATCAATCCCGGCCAAGCCGGCGCCGGCTACAACAGCTCCGACGCCTGGGACTATTTCCACATCAACAGCGTCGACAAGGACGCCGATGGAAACTACCTCATCTCGGCCCGCGATGCCTGCTCCATTCACAAGATCAACGGCACGGATGGCTCCATTATCTGGCGTCTCCACGGCAAGCGATCCGACTTTCACGTTCCCGACAACGCCCAGTTCTGCTTCCAGCATCACGCTCGCTGGCTCTCCCAGGAGGCCGATGTGGAAATCATCAGCTTGTACGACAACAGTGCCCACGGAACTGAGCACAGCGGTGGTTCAGAGGTTCACACTGCCCCGACCAGCAGCGGCAAGATTCTGAAGCTCAACACCACGTCCTGGACTGCTGAGCTGGTTGCTGGCTATTTCCCACCCGATGATCTTCTGTCCAAGTCCCAGGGCAGCACCCAGGTTCTCCCCGGTGGCAACGTCCTCGTCAACTGGGGCTCCGAGGGAGCTCTGACCGAGTACACTGCTGACGGCACACCCATCTTCCACGCCTACGTAGACTCGGGTTTCCTTGGTGTCGGAGCTGAGAACTATAGAGCTTTCCGGTACAACTGGACCGGCCTGCCCAACGAAAAGCCCGCCATCGTGGCGCTCCAGAACAAGAAGGATACCAAGGTGTACGTTTCGTGGAACGGAGACACCGAGACTGCATCGTGGCGCTTCTATGCTGTCACAGACGAGTACGGCTCCCGGGATTTCCTTGGCGAGGTGAAGCGCACCAGCTTCGAGACGAGCCTGGTGATTCCCGGCAGGGCCATCGCCAGCGTTTCCGCCGAGGCGGTTGATGCGCGCGGGAGAGTTCTTGGCTCTACTGCCTCAGTTCTCGTCGAAGCTGAGGTTCTCCCCTGGAACGATCAGGCGTCTGAGGAGCCTGGCAACCTGAAGGGTCAGAAGCCCCTGGGCGGATACAAGAACCTCTGGGGGTCCGACCTTTAGGTCAGGCGTGTGAAGAATGCAAGCAGGCAGAAATGCAGACATCAGGGGGAACATCACACTCTTTGGTTCTGAGCTTTGGCGCTCAAGTTGAGGTGGGAGAGTGCTTCACCTACTTGGAACGGTTGGCTTGGGGAAGAGTTTATTTTCATTTCTGTTGTCGCAAACATCTTTGTGTCTAGTCACTCCTTTCAAGGGAACCTCTCGGATCATGTCACTCTTTTAGTTACTTCAATAACATACATTCTTTGCCAGCTATATACGAACTGAGAATAAGGTGGGAAATTTAAAAAGTGAGACCTCGCCAAATAACGGTACATTAGTAAGTCTCTACATAACGCACAGGAAGTGATCCTCCGAATGAATCAATCTGTTCTCAGAACACCATGGATAGTGAAACCATAGACTGTGATATGGCACAATCCATGGCCCTGTTCATTTGTGCAGCAAGCTCTGGGCGCAGCACAATATAATTTACTGCGTAACTAACCGTATAACGCCATATGTTCCCTCATGTGCAGAGTCATCAAAGCGAGGTTTGTGGGGTCTTCGAAAGTGTTGACGAGAGAGAGCATACCCGCGAGATTGGGAAGACAAGAGAACAAAAGAATTTGTAAAAAAACAGGCAGGCGAAGAAACAAAACTTGTTGGCCCATTGAAAGGCTCAGTTGGCTCATTCAAGACAAGCCACTTCAAATGTTTAAAGTCTTCGAAGCCCTCAAGCTTCATGGTCAGCGTGAGGGGGTTGGACATCTTCAAGAGAGCCCCCGCCGTGCGAGATGGAAGCTGCAGAATTACAGCGCGTTCCGCTTCACGAGAACTTACAAAACCCTTTGCGCATGCCGTCCACTTGCTCATCGCTTCTGAATGCCAGGAATGACCTGAACATACACACGAGATGCACTTGAGTCTCGTCAAAGCAAACTCGACGGAATCTTGCCGCCAACAAGCAACGCCGTAGTTGATTATCCTCGCCTGGAGACATGACAAGCTTTGACTGCCCTGCTTTCACTGTGTTTGTATGGCGCGTTCTATTGTAGCGTAGTGGACATAATGCGCCTCTATTGATGCTGCAGCACTTTCCTCTGAGCGTTTGACAGTGATTCATTGCCTGTTTAAATGGGTATTTGCTACCGGGCATTTGACTGCCTTGCTTTCACTGTGTTTGTATGGCCTTTTCTATTGTAATGCAGTGTACACCATGCGGTGCTACGCTGCTGTATTTTCCTTTGAGGGTTTGATAGTGATTCATTGCCTCCCCTCTCCTAGGTATTTATAGCTATCTTCTCCCTTTTATCTCACTACAACCTTCTTCCCTTTCCACCCAACCTCCACTCCTTTCTTCTCTTTTCTTTCACTATAGCCTTCTTCCCTTTCCACCCAGCCTCCACTCCTTTCCTTGTCTGCTGTAACTTCTTCTTCCAACTTCGATCATCATTCAAAGCACCTCCCACGACAAGAGGAGGTCTAATCTAAGTCAGGCTCTTCCAAACCTCGCCAAGGGTTCGTGGCCGCATTACATCTGACCATGCTTTGAAGCTAATGAGAGTAGATCGCAACATTCCTGCCTGCTGGTGTCATCGGCCTATCTCACACTCGAACGCTTCAGGCATTAAGGACCGACAACATGTCTGACGACGCCGACGGTGCCGACAGCACCATCAAGCACTATTTCGCTCCGCTCTACAACACAACGGCACGCATCAGAAGCGAAGCAAGAGATGAGAACGTTGATGGCATCTCCAAGTTAGCTGAAGGGCGAGGAACGTTTGCCTTCCATCGGGTAAGAAGAAGAGGAGTAAGGGTAAGAAGAAGAAGGGGGAGGGGGACATGGCGGGAGATACCCCCATGGAAGAGGACACGGACTCTGAGAGCGAAACGCCACCAGGTTCGCAAGGGAAGTTTGCTGTCAAAACCGGTGACGAGGGGCAGTCATGGATGCATATTACCGAGTTCTTGGGGAGCTCCTGATGGAGTACACAACTGGTATGCATTCTCAACAATAACATTGCTGGCTGGCTTGCTAATGACCCATGACAGACAAACGTGACTGGCCCGGAGACCCTACCGCCACCGTTGAGGACTCCAAACGAGCCTGAAGAGGCACCAAGCAATTGGTATCACCAAGCTTGTTGACGGAGCCAATTCACCAATTCGCGGCATGTTTCTTGGAGACGAAGTGGGACTTGGAAAGTCCTTGACCAGTCTCGTCGCTGCACTCAAAGTGCGAAAGCAGATACAGCCGAATTGCGGCTTCATTTTGGTCGTCTGCCGAGCTAGTTGTGTGAACCAGTGGTTCTCGGAGCTGGAAACCCATTTTGAAGAAGTGAGACTACTGACATAGAACTCGTCCAATGATTACCGGCTAACGTGGTATCGACAGGAACATCGCCCAAGCGCGATATTTCTAGACTCGATCAAGGTATCGATGATGGACCTCCTGGCATATGACATTGTCATATGCTCAGTCAACTTTCTCAGGAACCGCTATGGACCAAATGAAATGGAATGCCTATGCCCAAGCAGTTACTGCAACCGACACCGAGATGGTCAAAGATGCTGTCGGACATATCAGCCGTCCAGCACTGCCCCTACACTCAGACATGTACGACAAGCTCGGGAAGCACATTGCTGTACTGATTTTGGACGAGTCTCACGATTACAAGAACGACGAGTCCTTGTCTCACGGGGCAATACTCTCCCTCAAGTACCACTTTGCATTTCTGCTCAGTGGTACTCCTATTTACAATAGCTGGTAGGATCTTGCTGGTCATTACTATATTAGATTTTCTTGCCGCAGGCAGAGACGTCAGCAACCACACCAAAAAACACATCTTTTACACAGCAACAGCATCGTCTTGCTGGTCAGGTGATGCTTCTTCCGGGCTGCCCCTTCGTGAGCGCAGCTCATTTCCGCCAGGTCCTCCGAACTGGTCCTCCGAACAATGAAGGACAGCGCAAGGGGCCCCAAGGCGTATTTATGGCAGCGCTTGTCAAGTTCTTCACGAGCATCTTTGTGTCTCGCCCAAAGGCTGTACTCGACCTACCGAAGTGGGAAGCCACTGATCTCACAGTCAACTTCACTGAAGAGGACCGACACACCCTTCTTGCTGTCGCAAGCCTCGTCATGCAAGCTGAGGGGCTGATATGGCCAAAGAAGAAAATGGGCCCAAGGGACAACAGACGCCAGGCCATGTTGAAAGTGGGCTTTGGTCTCCTCTGTAAAGCGGAGCAATTGGCTGCCCATCTGGCGTTGGTGAACTCTGGCATATTGGACGAGGAAGATCTCACAAGATCAGATGCTGCCTTTAGCAGGTTTTCTGACATGTCGAGCATGAATTGGATTGGTTCATGGCGGGTTGCAAGACGCCGAGGGCCCTTGGACCAGAGAACGACGAACCGATCAAAATCCTGGCTACCTTGGAGGACGAAAAGTTTCAGGAGTTCAAAGTGCACTGGTTTCATTCCCCCGACGACAAGATGACAGCCAGAAAGGAAGCTCTAGCAGAGCTGCGATCGACTTACAAGCATCCAGCCGAGTCCGAGTCCGAGTCTGAAGACGTCAAGGATTTGGAGGACTTCGGCAACAACATTGTCCCAGTTGAGCGCCCTATCTCCTACGACGACCAAGTGAACCTGAAGAGGGCTGCAATTCGTTCTTACAAAGAACAGGAATTCAACTACGCCGAGGATCAGGATGACCCTGATTATGACCCGAACGTAGACATCCCGAGGACTGGTAACTCGTCCAAGTCCACAGGGTAAGCTAACGACGACTGTCCCTCGACGTAATCGCAGACGAGGCGATCAGACCCCGAATACACTCAGAGATGGCTCGCAAGACTCGCGAAGTTGACTAATGAAGAAGTCAAGTCTCCTCGGGTCGCAGCCGTTGTTGAGAAGATCATGGCTACCCATGCAAAGGAGCCGGAGCGAAAGTTTCTGGTTGTGTCGCCCTCTATGTTACAGCTCGACATTATCAAAGAGGCTCTGCGTCGCGAGATGGATCTTATATGGGACCCTTTTACGGTCACGGAGTATAACGGATCAATCAAGTCGATGGATGACAGAAGCGACATTGCATATCAATTCAACCTTCCAGTGAGCAAAGGTGGTCCAAAGGGTATGGGGCAATACTCCTGATACTCTTATTTAGGATTTTGGATGAGGATTTGGATGAGGATTTGGATGAGGATTTGGATGAGGGTGTGGATGAGGATTTGGATGAGGGTGTGGATGAGGGTGTGGATGAGGGTTTGTATGAGAGTGAGGGTCAGGATAAGGCTAAAATGCTATAAGGGATGTCTGTGGGATTCCTACTCACCCTTTTCTGTCTATTTGACTCACGCAAGTTGGTCAACCAAAGGTCCCTGACATGCCGAACCTGATATTCAGACATGGATGACTAATGCACATTTGATCAAATCTGCCCAGAGGTCTAGTTACAGTGGCCAAAAGGATGAGGCTTGTCCCCCACAAGGCCTTGTCAAAGGTTAGGTCAAGCCAGGGCCCACAGTCTTCAGATGGCTACGCCACGGGAAAGTGACGGTGGTAGGGTTGGATCTTGTCGAGGATCGCTGGGCTAATAAATTTTGGTTTCGGTTGATCAGCGCGGGCTGTGTTGCAGAATGTAACTGCGGAGGGGCAGCCCAGCTCAGCCCAGGCCAGGCAGTTTTGAACCGTAAAACTCGCCGATGGGCCGCTGCCGTCTATTGAGCGGGGCTGCCGAGTGAACTCGTTGCCATCCATGACGTTGTGGTGCTGCAAAGACGGAATTGTCCTTCAAGTATAGTAGTAAACGGCTGATTAAATAAGCTTCGCCTGGCCGTTGGCCCAGGAAAAGAAAAAGAGATGCAACGCCAGGGGTGCTTATGCGTGGCGTTTAGAGTCGGACGCCCTGTGTAACTTGGCTTGAGAAAAGGTGGCGCTGAGGTTCATGAGCGAATTGCACTTTTGCTGCCATCTCGAGACTTGGCTGCTGCAAGGGCAGGTGACCAGTTGTTCTGACTGTCAACCTCATCCGTCGAGATCCAAAAGGGATGCCCTCAGCCTCGACATCGCATCGTGAGCCAAGCCTGGAACCAAGGCATTAGAGCTCCTTCAGCCGGGCGCTTCCTAATCCGTAACTAGCTTGTCCTGCGACAGAGACCCCGAGTCTGGGGTGTCGAGCTAGAGGAGCGCTGCAAGACAAGGGTGTCTGTCTGCTTGGACAGATGGACAGATGTGGTGCAGGGCAAGAGAGGCGCAGCGGACCACTAAGGAGCAAGTGTGAGTGTCATTCATCGAAAAAGAAGGCAGACAGAAAGGACACAGGTTGGCATGGCCAATCGCATAATTGCCGTTGCCGTCTTGGTTTCTTGAAGGAATTGAGACATTTCCATGGCGCAGGGTACAACACGAGAGAGACTGCTACTATTGTAACAGGTGTTTAGCCTTGTAGATTCAAAGTACCATGTCCTTTTCCTTCCTTGACCCTAACAGAAGAGCAACAGCAACTGGCTGAGCCAAGAGTCAAGAGATTGAGCAGTAGAAAACAGACACTACAACGCCCACCCCCTTCAGCCCATGGATGCCACCAGAGTCACCGTTAGTGGCTCCACTGCCTAGCTTACAGTGGGTACCAGGGTGTACGCCTGGTGCATGGCCCCTGGAAAGGTCCGTAGTGAGACACGGGCCTTTCCCTCGATCTACCTACTACTGTGATTACTTCCTTTCCCCGACAAACGACCTCCTCCTCCTCCTCCTCCCTCTTCTTTTCCTTCTCGAGTCCAGTTCGTGGGAGGAACATCTCTTTTGGTTCCGTGGTATACTGAGGTTTTGCACTCCTAGTCTTTGTTTGTATTTCGCACTTGATTCGTCTCCTTCTTTTTCCGCTTTCTTCATCATTTTTAAGGGGAGGAGGTCGCCCAACATCGTGCAATAGACACGCCAACCAATACACCCTCACCACCAACGTCGCCAGCCCAGACATTCCAATCTTGTATCGTTCGACTTCGAGCCGCAAACCAGCACCCGACAATCAATCATGCGAACCCTCCCACTCCTCACCACCCTCGCCGCAGGGGCTTCTGCGGGCATCGTCTCGGCGCCTGTGGTGAAGCGGAGATTCAACCTGGGGACTGAGATGCAGAAGCGCGATACCTTGGATCTCGACGCTCTTAACAATGTCACCGGAGGCGGTTACTATGCCGAGTTCGACGTCGGCACCCCGGGCCAGAAGGTCAGCTTCCTCCTCGACACCGGCAGCAGCGACACATGGGTCAACTCGGACGACACAGACCTCTGCAACAGCGACGAGCTGCAAGAAAGCTATGGTTTCTGCATGACCACCTGTATGCCATCATCAACCCTCCAAGCGCCAGCGTAAACCCCGGACGCAGCTAACATGATGGGCAGTCAACCCCGATGACAGTGACACATACAAGGTCGTCGATCGCAACGGCTTCGATATCACCTATCTCGATACCCGCCGAATTCGCGGTGACTACTTTGAGGACTCCATCAACATTGACGGCAAAACTATCAAGAAGCAGCAGCTAGGTCTCGCCTCCAAGTCCGTTCGTCCTACTGGTATCATGGGTCTGGGCTTCTCGGCCAATGTTGCCGCCGACAAGCCCTATGACACCATTATCGACAACATGGTGGCACAGGGCCTCATTGACACTGCGGCTTTCAGTCTCTGGCTGGTATGTCACCTTCCAAAGGCCTTTGGTAAATGCGCGCAGTTGGGCTGACACGATTCATGCAGAACGACCTTGGGTCCGACGAGGGAACCATCCTCTTTGGCGGTCTCGACAAGGCCAAATATGTCGGCAAGCTCGCAACTCTGCCTCTTCTGCCTGAACCCGGCGCCTTGGGCAGTAACATCACCTCCTTCAGCGTCGCCATCGAGGGTTTGGAGGTGAACACTCCAGACGGGCAAGATGACGTTAACCTCGACGGTCTAGAATCCGACGCCATCGCTATCCTCGATTCCGGCTCCACCATCTGCCTCCTACCTGACGACCAGGTCAAGGACATTTTTGACGCTTTTGACGTTCTCAGCGTCCAAAATGTTGCAGTCCCGTTTGTGGATTGTGCCTATGGCGATGACAAGGGCGACGGCATCAGCTTTGACTTCAAGTTCAAAGGAAAGACTATTTCGGTGCCAATGAAGGAGATGGTTATCAACGCTTTTGAAGGAAAGCAGGAGACTTTTCAAGACCCGCGCGTGAGCCCCCTGTTCAAGGGCTGGGACAGTGTCTGCATGTTCGGTATCTCCTCAGCCGCCGACTATGGTGTCAAGACCGACAGCTTCGCCCTGCTCGGCGATACGTTCCTGCGCTCTGCCTACGTCGTCTACGACCTAGCCAACGAGCAGCTAGGCATTGCCGAGGCCAACCCCGGCACCAACGACAGCGACATCGTTGAGCTCAAGGCCGACGACAAGGACTTCCCCGATGTCAGCGGTGTTCGCAGTAAGTCTCCCACTGCTACTGACGGCTCCTCCTCCTCTGGCACCCGCCCAACTGTCACCGTCACCGCCGGATCTGACGCGTCCGCAGGCACATCCAGCGATGATGGCGATGATAATGCGGCTGGCCACCTGGCCCCTGCCTTCATGGCTACGCTGATGCTGGCTCTGGGCGCCGTGGTGGCGGTCGTCTAAGGGCTGGGCCGTGTTAGAGAGGACGAGAGACCGGGATGAGCATTGGCTTTGGGACAGAACGGATAGACGTGTTTTTATTATCGCATTTGGGGAGAGAATTCCCCAGCAAGATTTACGGCACACAGCATGTATATACGATACCCTCGTTGGAAATATTGTCATTTTTTGCACATATAATCACGCACCTGCTCGCGCCTCAACCACTCAGTCTTGGGCCCATACTTGCACCATGTCGAGCCAAAACATTTCATCGTTTGACACGATGACAAGGGCACACCACCTTCGAGATTCCTTTCTAGTTATATCATGTGGGTTGAGGGTATAACCTATAGAGTCTTATTGGTCCGCCTTAACTCAATTATAATTAATAACCTTCTTACATCAATGCCAGGTATAACTACATGTAAACTCCCCCAAACGCCACAGGTCCAGTCTATCCTTCTCATCTGGCAATGGAAAATACGAATCTCCTAGCCCATCTTGTTATAGCGCTCTCTCGCCTTGTCCTGCACCGTATTGACGTAGTCGGCGTAACTGTTTTTCGTCTTGCGCTCCGCCAGCTGGGCCGCATCACCAAGATTACCACCCTCTGCCCCCAGGCCAACACCCTCCTGGTATGCGTTGGTCACGATAACGTCGGTACGACCGTCTGCGTTGGCGCCCAACCCGGCGCCGCTTGACCAGCCCATCTTGGCAAGCATGCCGGCTCCCTTGGACTGGGCAGGTTTAGCTGGCTGTGCGGCCTCCTCGGGCTTCGATACTGGCTTCGGTTTGCTTGGTTGTGCAGGTGCAGTCGTCGGCTTGATGGGTTGGTTATATGCCTCCCGTCTTTCCTTGGCGCGGTCACGATACTGAGAACCAGCAGCCTGTGCGTCTCCTTTCTCCTGGGCCTGCTTCTGAAGTCTCTTGTCACGAGCCGCCAGTCTGGGCAGAGCAGCGTTGACTTGTTCCTCGTTCTCCATCGCATTCTTGTGGTTGCGGGACTTCTCGTGGATGTTGACCTCATCCACCGACTTGTACTTGCGCATGCAGATCAGGCACATTAGTCGATCTCGGTCAACATAGGATACCGGCACTTCCTCTGGAGTTGTAGCTGGCTGAGCCACATTGTCAGGTGTATCAGCTCCCTCAGAGGCAGCTGGCTTGCCGGGCACTACGGACTCAGAAGCCCCTAGTTTCGTCGTTCCAGCGATTGAGATCTTGATGGTATTTTGCGCTTTGGCTCCGTCTGCTCCATTCCCTTGCAAGGATATCCGCAAAGGAGTTCGGTTGACATCGCTCAACTCAGGTTTCTCGGGCTCATCGTTATGGTTGTCTCGCAACTCGTTCCTCTTGCGCTGCCACATGGCCATCTGGCCGGCCATTGGCACTGATTTCTTGGCAGATGATGCAGGCAAGTTTCCATCTGCTTTACGCTTCTTTGTCTTCTTGTCATTGCCCTCGTCAGCAGGTGCTTTGGTGGCTTCTTCACCCCCCGGAGGGTGCGTGGTGAGGACCAGTTGGCTAGGGTAGACATGAGGATCACGATAGCGAACACGGAGGTTCGGGTTGAACAAAGGGTTAAATGACAGGTGCTCAGTCGCAGGTGTCACCTCCCGTTCCTCGGGTACAAAGACCCCCATGTGAGTGCTGGACACGGTTACTGGGCAGGCCGCAACGGCAAACGACCGTGACTTGTGGAACTTGGTCATGGCCGCTGCGGCATCCTCCACTGTCCAGAACTCGGCGAATCCATACTTAAACGACTCGTTGGTGTTGACGTCACGCATGAGAAACACGCGATGCAGGGACCCGGGTCTAGCGCCGTAACCTGTCGTGTCACCGGTTGGCGCCGTCGACTTCAACTTTGGGGCCCCGTTCGAGTTGTCCTTGGTGTTGTCTGGCTTGACCAGTTCCAGACGCTTCATATCGTTCACTAGCATGTCTTCGTTCACAAATGATGCTAACGGGTAGACGACGAGGATCTGAGATGGCACATCAGCAGCATCGGCCATGCCAGTAAGACTATGCTGCCACGCTGGAGCTAATACAGTTGCATTAGTATTGGCATTCTTAAGATATCAACCCATACTCACCAGTCTGGGGTCCGCCACAGATCTTGCATTTGATCCGAGTGGAGTAGTTGGAAAAATCACACTTCTTTTGGTTAGTAAATCGACGCTCATGGCATGGCAAGGAACATACTGTGGGACAGATCCAGTTATTACCAGAAACCCCTCCTCGAGCATCAGGTTCATCGCGAGTATCTCGACTCCGGGCGTAGTGAATGTACGCATCAAACCTCCCTTCTGGTACGTCATCAGTCGAGTGCGTCAATTCGACAGGAAGCTTTGGATAGTGCTCTCTCATAAAGGCAATCGCATGGTCGACTTCTTGGAACTGGACAAATGCCCGGCGATGTCCTATCCATGCCTGTTAGCAGCATGAACAATGCGAGCAGATGGCAAATCTCTCACCCTTGGAGGCTGACACACGAACGTCGATCGAAGGGAACTCGGCAGCGATCGTGTTGTTCAGAATACTATCTCGCAGCTACAGGCTCTTCAATTAGTCTTGCGACTGATACCAATACTGGACCGTTGATCGGATAGGATTGTTTGACGCCGTTGTTCATAACACAAGGACAAGTAGCACCAAACAGGTTCACAGATGGGAATATTCTCCTGGACAAGTGGCTTCCAACTTGGTGACCAGGAGCCTTTCCCGAGTGTTTGAATCATTTGCTCAGATCGGCAGGGTACCAACCTCATTCGACGATATGCTGAATGGTAAACCTTCAAGGATAACGGTGTCGGTGGGCTTTCCGGCCTCTCTGGTGGGACTGTGGGAGCGACTGCGGTTGTGATAGCTTCCGGACGGGGACCGGGAGCGCGGGTCGTCATCATCTCGGTATCTTCCTTTTTCGCTTCGATGCCGGTCGCCATCAGCGGCGTGGCCGTCGTCATACATGCCGCCATAGTCGTAGTCATCTCGAGCGTTGTAGCGCGGTCCTCGAGAGGCGCCAGCCCTTCTGGGGTATCCCTCGTCAAAGCGGCCATGCCGGCGATCGTAGTCCTTATCGTGGAGCATGCCGTCGTCCCGGTGCCGAGAGTCTCTCCCCCGTGACTCGTCGCGGAAAGCTTGTGTGGGCGGAGACCTGGAATGATCTCGGCGTCCCGTGGGGAAGTTAGCCGCCAAGCTCAAATCATCCATGGAGGTCCTTCTCGCGTGTTCCATCTCTGTCTGAGGCGCGGGTTGTGTGTTTACCCTGCCGCGATCGGTAGCCGGCGTCTCGGTCATGGTAGTCGTCGCTCTTTTTCATGTTTCGATGGTCGTCCCAGGCGCGATCGGGGGATCGCATACGGTGATCGTCGCGCATAACGGCGTCAACACGTAGGGGAAGGGTGAGAAGTATCGTCGTCTAGGAAGGTACAGGCGAAACGAAAGGCGAAATGACAAAAAAGACTCCTCTTGGTCTGTTGATGAAGATGGAGTGAAATAGCTTAGAAGGCAACAGAATATGAGGTCAAGTGGGGCTTAGTCATCGCCATCTGATGCCGTGCAGGTGGCTTCGTGCTGATCAAGGTTGGACTGCATCCGCATAATATCTTCTGCAAAGGCCAAGGTTACGATATAAGTAGGCAAATCATGAATAAAATAAACTGCATTTATTCTATCCATATTTGAGATCTTACTTGCGGTCTTTGATTGACCAGTTATGCTTTGTGGGCAGCCGCGTGATTGAAAAGACTGGGCGATCTCATCATACTAAGCAAAATCCATCTCAAGGTAGCATTAAAAAGGATAATAAGACAATTAGAAACCTGCTTTACGTTATGATGTAGTTCTAGTTACATCTTCTTAAGTTAAGCCTATTTGTATACCTGGCAAAGTATTATCCATAGCCATCTCAACCGCGTAAGAGTCTGGGCTGTCCGCTGTACCTATGTAGGTACTATAGGTATAAGTCAGAAGCCAAGCCCACACTAGAGATAGAAGGGATGGAGATTGACTCCATGGCCATGCCTATCCCCTCACACTCCTCAGCAACAACTCTTGGAGAGAAGCGGTTCCGCTGCCCCGCCCTCCTGTAATAGACGGTAGTCAAAATGACAACGCAAGAAAAGGCCCAAGAGGTCTGGGAGATGTCAGAACAAGGCTGCCATGTCGCCCTGACTCACCACCATCTCAACGCCCAGGCCATCATGGACCGGGTGCGGAGCCCCTCAGCCGGCGCAATCGTCCTCTTTGCAGGCAAGCTCACTCACCCTTGTCCCTTGATGCACTTTTTGAGACTGATGGATCGAGTCCGCCAGGCACAACCCGCGACAACTTCGCAGGCAAGCCCGTCAAGGAACTCCAGTACACAGCCTACCACCCGCTCGCCCTGCGCTCCATGCTCGCCATCGCAAAGGGCGTCCTGGAGCGCCACGGCCTCCGCGGCGTTGCCATGGTGCACCGCCTCGGCACCGTGCCCATAGGGGAGGAGAGCATTCTCATCGCCGTGTCGGCGCCCCATCGGCAGGCAGCGTGGAGGGCCGGCGAGGAGGCGCTGGAGGAGTGCAAGGCAAAGGTCGAGGTGTGGAAGCGTGAGGAGTTTGAGGGGGAGGAGGGCGTATGGAGGGCTAATCGGGATGGCATCATGGGACAGAGGGAGGGGACTTGACCTTGGTCAACAAGGTCAGTTTTGGATCAAACAATGCATCATATTTCTGGGACAACGAGTATATACACTAAAACTCTACGTCTCCTACAGTCTTTGCCGTGTCTTGAACCGCCATGCTCCCAAATGCCCCGGCACGCCTCTATTGCAAAATCCAACCGCTAAACATCATCGTCATACTCGAACCGCCAATCCAACCTTCCGAAATCATCGCTTTGCCGTAACAACATCATTTATGCAGCTTGAGGTGTGTCCTTCTGGTAAACCGGCGGTGGCTCCTTGAGAAACTCAAAGGGGCACGGAGGAGGATTCTTTGGTCCGCGACAACCGCCAAACATCACTGTCAGAGCGTAAGCCCAAACTTTGATACCAACGCTTGGAGTTTTACCAGAACTTACTGATATGGCCGTAGTAAGCCTCTGTAAATGTGACATCTGTGCCCAGTCCTTGGACCTCAACCTCTTCTGTAAACGCTGAAGGGTAGACGATGATGCCATACTCGGCGTGAAGGATCCTCCAGAACTCGAGGGGAAGTCTGTATATATGGGTCAGTCCAAGAGTTCTGATTTTGAGTGATAGAGAAGCTGTTTACTTGTACTGGCCATGCTTGACGCAGGCGTGCATAAATAGGCAGACGGTCTCGAGGACAAGGCGTCCCTCGTTGATAGCATCATCTAGCTGATCGCCTTTGAGATCATAAACCCGTTTTAAGCGATCTTTGGAGTATGACATGGCAATCTCCCATCCCTTTGCGATCTTGTCGATATCTCTCTCAGGCCAGTCCGCCATGGTTGTTTATTTTTGTGGTTTGGAGGGGAGCGTGGGGATGTTACAGATGTGGTGGTGTAAGTGAGATGGCGATACTCTACTGATACTAACACCCTTGCCGTTTTGTCGAGTTTGGGCGGAACGAGGGGAGTTGACAAGAAAGAGAAGAAAGACACAAGTTCTAGAAATGAAGAAACTGAAGAGAAATCAAGCAGCCTGTTTCCGCGAGAAGATTCTGGATTCAAGTACTCTTGGATCTGCCCATTCAGGTCCTCGTCAAAACCCGGGCATGCGCGTGGGAGGAAGCCATCAAGGTGCCTTCCACTTCCCGCAGCCTCCCCCTCCACTCCCCGTCGATCCAGGTGCCTAGTGATGTAAGTCATTTTGGCAACTACTCCTGTGCAGGCTCAAGTTGATCAAAGGGCTGAGGTGTCATCAGACATGCTATCGTCTAAAGCAACCTACAGTGAGTAGACAAACAAGAGCCATTGTTTGACGCTTCTAGCATCCTTTATATCATGCAACGGGCCTAATTTGTGCACATGTTGCCTTCTTTCTAGACTCAAGGCAAGGAAGGTCAATTCAGTATTAAAAAAAAAATTTAAAAAAGGAGTACTACAGTCCGATACTTACTTATAGGATAGATCTTACTGTACATCTTCACTTTCACCCTGCCCTGCGGCTCTGGTTGATGTGGGGTCCATCATGGCATCACAAGGAGGGGGAGGGGCTGAGAAGTGAGAACCCTTCTGGTATCCCTGCTTCCTCACCACATCCATCCATCATGGTGCCATGATCCACGCCGCAAGCCCGTCACAGAGTGCAATCCAGTCCGAGAGTAAAGAAATCATGGAATTAGGGTGAGTACTGAGGTAGACAGGTACAGTTGTCATACGGACCGGGCCTTGCTGCCCGTCATCCGTGTCGTACGTATGTAGGTGCTAATATACTAGGTAGGTAGATAGGTAGGTCATCAAAAGTCAGATCGCTCATGGTATCTCTTCACTTCAGGTTGGTTCCGTCCAGCCCATAAAAATACAGTCCTCCAAACATATAAAACACACCCGGTCCTCCTATAGGGCGTAGTTTTCCGTATGCAAGAAAATCTCTTCCAGTTCATCGTCTCCCCAGATCTCGGCCTGTAGACGTGCCACCGTGTTGGCAACCCCGACTCTCATGGCCGGTGGTCCGCACACAAACACCGCCGTGCGCCGGCCGAGGATACCCCGCCCATCGGCGCCGCCTGTCGCCCACTCCTTGAGCATGTAGCCCAGGTCCGGTCGACCGTACTCAACGCTCCAACCCCCATCGATCTGGTGCGGTACGGGGAACGCGAAGCGCATGAGACTCTTCTGAAACTCGGTCGGGGTCTGAGGGAAGCCAAAGTCGAAGCCTGATGGCGGACCGAATGTGGATGTAGGCCGCGGCCTTGCGGGTTCCAAGTTGGTAGTTCGGAGGTGCGCGAGCTCTGGAGCCCGAACGGGGAAGCTTTCTTCCTCCGTCGGCATCGACTCCGGTGGTAGTTTTCGGGGTGATGGTGGTGCGTAATTGAAGTGAGGCGGATTCTCGCTGTTGATGGGTCTAAAGTGGAATTCTCCATCCTTTGAGTCCTCAGGAAAGTCGATAGCGGGTTTCTTGTCTTCGGGGTAGTCACGACCTTCGAGCCTCTTGAGAGACTCCTCCCGGTTGGTAGGCGGCGGTCCAGGTGGCGGAGGTGGGTATGAGTGAGGCTGGAGGTATTTTTGCTGCGGAAGAGCAGTGATTCGGTCTTCATCCTCAGCGCGAAGTTCACGCTCACGCTCAGGGTCACCCTGAGCCTCGGACTGGATCAGAGCCGAGTTTCGCTTAGATGCGATGCCCGCCACAAACCCGTCAAGCTTGTCGTGGAACAGGTGACTTAGTGCCCTGGGTCCATTGGGGCCGCTTTGATCGAAAGGAAGAGGCACATCCATACCCGGGCGCGCTCTCACAGCCGATGTGACAAAGAATTTGCAGGTGACACTCTCAGGAGGAGCAGCTTCTCGGCAGATGCGCAGCTCCTCACGGAACCAGTCCATGGCCTCAAGCCGCTTCAGTGCCCAAACGACCACGACCTTCTTGGTAATCGCTTTGCCATCTCGCATTCTCTTTATGAGGTTCAGAAGTTGAGACATGAGAGCAGTGATGCCACTGCCTCCCGCAATGAGAATGCAGGTGTCGAAAGCAGCTAGGTCACGGCGCATACCACCGTACGGGCCATCCAGGAACGCGCGGTACGTGTGGAACGGTCCCTTTTCAATAGCTGTATCCAGGACCTTGCGGGTAAATCCGCCATAAGGTCGAAACACTAGAGTACAGTCACGGTACTCTTCACCGTACTCTGAGGGGAAGTCATCGCTGCAGAGGGATGCGATAGTGAAGGGGTGGTTCTCGAAGACGGAGATGCCTGGCATTCGAAGGTAGACGTATTGCCCCGGGTTCCATCGCATCTGAGTGGGGATGGTGATCTTAATGGCATTCTCGGCCATTAGAGTAATAGCAGCTTCGTCACCAACCATGAATGACATGCGCCACGGCTTCACCCAGTTCAGCTTGGTCAGCCTCATGAGATAGCAGAAAACCCAAATTGCCACTGTGGTCCAGAGATAGGCCCACGACATGAGGAAGTTCTTTGTGTGCCAGAAAAGGAGCCCAACATAGATGATTCCAACTGGGACGTGCAGAATGACGAAGATCTCGTATGCCACTCTCCTGATAAAGGGGAGGGAGGCGACGCACAGCCAAATGAGAGGCACGAGACACGCGATACCGGTGCCATAGATGATGCCGCTGCCACCAGGGAACAAGCGCTGGAACACTGCCATACCCCCATCATCCCAGACAGGTTGGATGTAGAAGGGGATGGCGTGGACGAGCGAGAGAAATAGACAGAGGTAGCCTGCCCATCGGTGGAATACGTTGAGTCGCTCGGGGCCGATGCCGATAATAATGGTCAATAGATTCGCCTTCATACTAGTCGCAATAATCCAGGGCGTCAAGGCAACAGCAATCATGCCCGATCGAATCGCCAGGGGTGGTGAGCCAAACTGAATGCTCTGCCAGTATAGAGGCTGTTGGAGGAAACAGTACAGGACAACAAAAGCTAGGGCGACGAAGACGGAAGTGAGAACTGCCAAGGATGAGAAGGTGATTCGTCGTTTGCCCAGAACAAGATCCGGAATAGGGCGGTAAAAGATCCATCGGAACAGAGCCAAGGTGTCGTTGACGATGTTGACCGAGGAGAAGTGCGCCTTTGGCCTAAAGTTCTTCTCGCCCGCCATTTCTCCTCCTTCAGGGAAGAAGTGCTGGCTCTGACCACTTCGCATGCCGGACATGGCATATTCGGCCTCCATTTGGTACAGATGCTGGTAGTGTTCCTCCACTTCTTGCTTGTATATGGCCTGTCGAATCTTGTCCTGCCAGAAGTGCCAGACGCGCATAATGAGGACGGTGCCCATCAGGGCGAGAGCAAAGTATGACCATCCTTTTCCATACTTGCCAGACTTTTCCCAGGGATCGACGGTATGCGCCTGGACGAGACCAGGTGGACTTGTGGGCGTGAGAGGAATGGAAATGCGCTTGACGAGGTCTGAGAAGGTCTTTGTAGCCTCCTCGACGACCTCTCGAATGTGTAGGTTGGGAGCCATCTCGACCAGCGGCAGAGCTCCAGCGCAGATTGACAGGATTGGCGACGGATCGCGTTGAAATTTGCTTTTTAGTTCGACATCAACGGCGACTTGTAGGTTCTTGTCAAGTTCGTTTATCGATAGGTGAATCTTTGTGGGGAGTGAGACGAACTCGGAGGTTCAGAGGCGGCGACTCCAGCAAACTGCTCTATCAATTGCCGTATGGGTTGAGGTCTATACGTGTAAAGTTAAGTGAAATGGCCAATCTAAACAACATCAAGTCGAAGAATACCAGATCCTTCGATTAGACGCAGAAAGACAGCTGCACAGGTGATAAACGAGAGTATATGGAGACACCAGTAGGGGAGAGTTGGGGCAGTGGAGGGTTAAAACAAGAGCTACGGTGGAGTTCAGATGGGCATGCGGCCGGATATATGGCCTCAGACGATCGGATCCTCACCGTTAAGCGGAGCAAGAAACCTGACCCGGACAGGGTTCAGTGGGAAACGGCAGATGGTGGGTGTCTTTTGTGATATGGCGGCGGCAACGACACCAGAAGCTAGGTCACTATGGGCATGGGGTGGGCAGAGGTGGAATTCGAGATTGCCATGTGTGAAGAGCCAGTGCAAGTAGCTCGTGCAGTAACCGGTCAAGGTCACAGCAGGGGCGCCAATATTTCCAGGGCCAGCGGCAGACAGAGCTTCGATATTGGCTGGCGCTCGAAATGCGGTCTCCCCGCCTGTGGACCGGCTAGCCGTCACACAGCCGCGAGCTGGCGTGGTTGAAGAGAAACAGACGCAGCCGGCGTGATGAGGCGTGGGAGGGTGGGTGACATGCAGGACCTAGAGGAGGAGCTCGAGCCAGAATCAGAGAAACACGATGGCGGGACGTGGATGATTTTCCCCCCGGCAGACAGCCGGGGTATGGATTCTCTGGCCTGCACATTAGGCCGGGGATCGTCAGCGATGGCTGGGGAGGGGCATTGTATTTCTCTCGTTTCTTTTGGTGTTGTGAGGTTTGAAGGCCGAGTCCGAAGACGTGAGCTTCAATATTCCATTCAGCAGCGAGCGGCTCCGGCATCTCGGATGCTGTGCAAGGCCTCGGACGTAGGGTGCCAGCAAGCGCAAGCTGGTGAGCTGCTAAAGACTCGGCATTGTGATGATGTGAATCAAACGAGCAGACGTCTCGACGGCTGTTGGCTCATCCAAAGCCACGGAAGATGAGCGTCTGGGACCGTGGCCGGATTGGATGCTCTAGGGCTCCAAGCACAGGGTTCCTGGCACTTGGGTGTGATCCATGCCTCTGCTTGGACCATCTGCATCGCTGTCCTTGCCATTCGAGACGGGTGATGGCCCTTGGGAAGCCGCTGGTGGCTTGGATTTCGAATGGGGGCCGAGGATCATGGTGCAGGATCAGGGTGGGGTCCCTGAGATGCAACGCCGTGATGGAATGCGAGGGGCTCTTGTGATTGGCCGAGAGACGCGGTGACGACCCTTGCGGATTTGCGATGGCCTCTCGAGCGGGCGGTAACAGGCGAGCCATGATTGGCCGCTTGCTCCGGAGGCCTTTGCTGGGGGTTTAATCGCATGCGTCGTCGATTCGTGCACCGCTTTTCCTTCTTCAAAAGCAGCCCGTCTCATTCGACGGCTTCGCTGCTTGTCTCGGGGTTTTGATGCTTGAAAGGGACAGAAGTCATCCGAGCGAATGGGCCAGCGACGGTTCGTTGGTGCCGAATAATCAATCGTTCGTGGTTCGATGCATCGGCTCTGCCGCCAGGGATGTATGTGTCCGTGTTGCGCAACATGATCCTCTCAAAGTGTGTTGGTGATAACTTGCCTCTGCATGCGCCGTCGCTGCGGTCCGAAGCGGGACGACGGCAAGGTACTTTACAAAGTTTGACGACGGAACCAACAACAACAAAAGATCCCAATCTCCCTGGTCTCCTCCCCGCCTCGCTATGATGATCTGGCGATGCTCAAAATTTCCCATGATACGAGGCCATGTTGGGCGTTGCTTCCGGCGTCAATCTTGCTTGTGTTTCTCGCCAGGGGATCTCTGCTGTTTAGTTTGGTGTCCCTCTCAGGCCGTTCTAATTTCTGACCCTCACCACCCCAAAGGCCAATGGAGGAGCGTGCTCACGGTATCCCATGCCTCTTCGCACCCATTGGCCGTATCGGTGTTCGGTCATGTGGGTGTCCATGTGTTGACACACGGTAGTTGAGTATCCGAGTGCTGCGAAGTCGCAATCCATTGACAGTGGCAAAAAACCGTAACTCCCCGCGGCTTGGTCTTGATCAGAAAGGGATCTGCTCCTATGCACAGTAGGTCTCAATTTATGATTATGTGGAATTAATTAAGACCATAGAGTGGCTCAAGCTTTACATACCATTGGACAAAATATCTAATAAATCTTGACCTGATTCAGTAAATTTATCTCATTATCTTAGTTTTTTCCCTCCCCCAGCCTACCCTGTGGCGTTGAAAATATGGAAGCTTTTGAGGCCAGCCTTGTACCCCGCGGAAACATGATTGGCCATAACATGACCAAGCTCATCAGTGGACCCCACGAGGCTGTCATTGTTTCGACTTTTTTCATCGTCCATCCCAATTACCAGGCAGGGAGCTTACCCTTTAAATTCCTGACATAGGTCGCGGGCTTCTCGAATACTGCGGCCGTAAGCGTCTCTGCTTTCGTCAATCAATATGGCGCCAGCCACGGGACTCTCCCGTGCCACTTTCGCTAAGCTCTCTCCTCATCCCTACTTGCTCGCCAGCCTTGAGCCCTCTTCCGACGATGCACCGCCAGCTCGAACCAACGGTCGGGGCCCGAACGAAGTCCGGCATCCGACAGTCAACGCGTCGAGTCTATCGCATGCTCACGGTAGTGCTGTAGTGCGAATGGGCGACACTACCGTCATCTGTGGTGTTCGGGGCGAGACTATCCTGACCTCCAACATCCCGAGCTACCGTGCCTCCAACACCGAGACTGAGCTCAAAGAGTATGACCTCCTGGTTCCAAATATTGAGCTTGCCACCGGCTGCGCTCCTCAGTTCCTACCGGGCGGCCCGCCTACCACTCTAGCCCAGACTCTCAGCACCCGGATATACTCCCTCCTCCACAGCACAAAAAGCATCAAGCCTGAAGATTTGCGGATATGGCATACACAACCGGCCGAAGACATCGAAGCCGACGAGGATCGCATGGAAGAGGATGAGCTAGATACGGGGAGCGGAGACAAGATTGTCGCGGCTTACTGGGTCCTTTACATTGACATCTTTTTCATATCATTCGACGGAAACCCATTCGACGCTGCCTGGGCTGCTACCATGGCTGCGCTACGAGACACAAAGCTCCCTGGGGCACGGTTCGATGCAGACCGGGAGATGATCATCTGCTCGCAAAAAGAATCTAGGCCCCTCACCATCACCAACATCCCTATCGCCTGTACCGCAGGCGTCTTCACCGGCAAGGAGACTGATCGACCCACCGATGGCAAATTCTGGATGCTCGCCGACCCTGATAGACTGGAAGAGTCACTCTGCGATGAGAGTGTGACTATTGTGGTGGACTGCAAGGATGGGGATGTGAAGATCTTGTCCATCTCAAAGCACGGCGGCACCGTATTGACACCCCAACTTCTCACATCCAAGCAGTTCCTGAGCTGGGCAACAAGTCGGTGGGAGGAGTTTAACGCGGCGATCACTCAATCATAGAACAATGATACCCTACCTTAATGCAAACGACCATGACGCAAAAAACTTGCACCAGTGGCAGCTGTGATACCTCGTCTTCACCATTGCATGTGTCAACCATTCGAACCACCCTTTCAGACTTTATTCTAGGGCAGTAGATACCGGCAGACAAATCACTCTACCACTCAGAAAAAGTGAGTAGTAATGAAACTACACACGCCGCAAGCCATGTTCCGCCAGTGGAGGTAGACATGGCATAAAGGGCTGAGTGGATGGTGAAGAAGGAAAGAAAAAACAAAAGAAGAGAAGAAAAACGCTGGTCCAAGTTCAAAAGGGAACTGGGTCGAGCTCTGGGTGCACGGGCTAACGACCATCCGTGCCCCACTCCGGCCTCATTTCAAATCTCCACTGTCGCTAAAAGACAGACTTAAAAACTTCGTTTCCCTCTTCCTCTTCCGCATCTATTCTTCCTCACCATGGAATCCCTCTCAGACACCTTGTGGGATGTAGTGATCAGCGGCACTGGGCTACAACAGTCCCTCCTCGCCCTGTAAGCTTTGGATTCCATCGTCGAGATCGCGCCTCGGTCGGACTGACCCAGCCTTCGTTGCTCGAAGAGCTCTGTCGCGTTCAGGCAAAAACATACTTCACGTCGATCCCAACGACTACTACGGGGGCTGCGAAGCTGCTTTGAGTCTACAGGAGGCGGATGAATGGGCGGAGAAGTACCGGTCCTCCGACGCTAGGCAGCCGTTCGCTGCGGCAGAGGTGAAGAGCGATGCCGACTGCATCGGTTCGACACGAGCCTACAGCTTGGCCCTTGCGCCTCAGCTGATACACTCTCGATCAAAGCTGGTGACACAGCTGGTCGACTCGAAAGCGTTCCGTCAAGTCGAGTTCCTCGCTGTCGGTTCCTTCTACATCTTCCAACCACCGTCTGAATCGTCGCCGACACCTTCGCTCAGCCGGATACCCTCGACCCGAGAAGATGTCTTCTCAAACACATCTATTCCAGCTCGGTCTAAGCGGTCCCTAATGAAGTTCCTCAAGTTTGTGCTTGACTATGAGTCGGAACCTCAGGCGGATGTGTGGAAGGCTCGCGCCAATGAGCCTTTGACAGAGTTCCTAGCATCCGAGTTTAAGCTCGATGCTACTCTGCAGTCCTACATTATCACACTGACATTGAGCCATGACGGAAAGGTATCTGTTAAAACCGGTCTCGCGGCCATCAGCCGTCACTTGATGTCGATGGGTGTCTTTGGGCCAGGTTTTGCCGCAGTCTATCCCAAATGGGGTGGCCTCTCAGAAGTAGCTCAAGTGGGCTGCCGAGCTGCCGCTGTCGGCGGTGCAGTTTATATGCTGGGCTCTGGCATCAAAGAACTGCAATCGCCTGCTTCCGATCAGGCGGAAGCTCCAATAGAGCTTACGTTTACTAACGATATCGAGGTCAAGACCAAACTGGTGGTTCAAGGCACCGAGGGCCTTCATCCCAATGGTCTGCAAATTAGCAGGCTTACTGCGGTTACAAAATCTGACTTGTCACCGGTCTTTGAGCTGCTTACCGAGGGCGCTCCAGCGCCGGCCGTTGCAGTGATTGCCTATCCAACAGCCTCGGTCGCTGATGAGGACAGGAATTCTTCAGAGTACCCAGTCTATGCGATGGTGCACTCAAGCGACACGGGGGAGTGCCCTTCTGGACAATGTGAGTTTCAACCCCTTTTCTGTCTGGCGTTTGTTTTGGTGTTATGATGATTCACAAACCGAATACTTATCTACATTGTCTGAATTTCATTGACGATCATTATCTCTGACAACCTGATACACACCTTGTTCCTTTCATCTCTCTTGCTGCACATGCCTGAATGACACGGTAGCTAACGATGATCAATAGATGTTATTTACCTCAGCACTGTCCGTACATCCTCTGCAAAATCAATCCTCGAGGAGGCCCTGTCATCTCTACTCGCCGCCGTTGCAGACGGCCAAGAACCTTCTTCATGCATCTACCAGCTGTATTATGAGCAGAGCAATGGCACAAATGCTTTGAGCATGGATGGCAAGATCGTTTCCTTCTCATCCTCTTCGTCTTGTCTGGCATTTGATGACTCTGTCCTTGACTCTGTGCAAGAAGCTTGGAAGTTGATTACGGTTGGCTCTGATGAGGATGGGCAATACATGAAGTTTGAGGACCGTGAAGGTGGAGGAGATGATGAATTTTATGACTATTAATACCCGTCACAACAATGAAAGTTGAATGAATTTAAAGTCCATTTGATGTGAAAGAAGACCATGTCCCATGAATGACTATCTTGCCCATATTTCCCGGCGCTGGTGAACGTTTCCCATTTCGTTATTGCTTTCCATCCCCTGATCCCAAATCTAAGAGAAAATCAATCCTTGTGCTGTTTTCCCCATGTTCGTAAATGTCATAAGTCGAAACTGCCCATAACACCAAAATTGCGATCCCGAAATTCCCGGCAACAATGTAGTCCCATAAACGTCGTTTCGTCGTAAGACTCCGTAGTCATCTGTAGATAGAAACAAATGATGAAAGAGTGCGAGACATGCTTCGTAGTTTGAAGAGAGATTTAGGCCAGTTCATCAACCATGTCGTCGTCTTGTTGATGGAAAGCGAGGCCAATTCGGATTGTGCCAAACGGTCGATTCTCTGCGATACCATCCTGTTCCACAGTGAGGGCGTTCTTGCTCGCAAGCGTGAGGATATGCATGAATGCTTCCGCAACGAACTTCTTCTCGTTCTCTGGATCCTCGAGTTCGTCTGTAAGTGTATCAAAGTCAATCCAGCGGCGGTCAGCTCCATCACGGGGGCGCGTGTAGCCTTTGGTCTCGGCTCGAGCGGTAGCATAACCTAAAAAGTCAAGTGCAAAGACATCGATGCCCTGGGTAGAGTTCTGCGTGTCGTTGGCCCCAGCAAAGTCCCCGGCGTCGATGAACCCTCCTTGTCCGATAGAAAAATTCTGAGAGTGCAGCTGTAGAAAATCATCAGACTCATAAGGTAGACCTGGCAGGTCGCTCCAGCGCTCAATGGAACGTATAGCGCTGCCAGAGACATGCAGGGGGCTCGGGACAGGATGCCTCTTCTGCACACTTCCATGTCCTCGGACAGACGAGCCAGGAGCGACAGAAGGGGGGCGACTCCAGGGAGCCATGGATGAAGAATGGCGGTCCTCTAGACCTGGAGCTGCTTCCATTCCCATTTCAGGGGCTACGTCGTCACCAAAGATGGCTGCACCTGCGCCGTCATCCACACCACGCCCAAACTCGGCGGCACCCTCAGTTCTTCGTCGGACACGTCTCTGATCATCCTGTTCGTCCTCGAATGCCTCAGCGGAGACACGGCGCCGCCCGCGCGGTTCAAGGTGCTGTTCCTGCTCGGGCTCTCTACCCTGAAGACGAGCCAAAAGCGGCATTCCGGAGAAGTACTCTGCAAGTGGACCAACCACTCTGGTGGCATGTTTACCAACGTTTGCAAGCCCATTATCAAAGAGAAAGACCTTGGCATTCTTCCGTGCCTGAGTTAGAGTTGTCGTGGGGGCCGGCTTGCGATTGGCGTCCATGTTGGCAAGATAGTCTATTGACCAGCTTCGAAACTCCGCCGCTGGGACATCGTTTCTGTGATCGATCATCCGGCAAAGTTTGCGAGGTCGGCCTCGACGCGCAGGCGCTCTGGCTTCCTCGGTCTCAACTGTTTCAGAGGTTGGCACAGCTGAGGAGGTGGACTTTCTGGCAGCTGGACGCTTAGGAAAGGGCTCCGCGTCCGGCAGTGCATCTTCGCCCATGACGACCACGTTGTCGTTTTCAGTCTGCTCCTTCTGAACACCAAGCTTGACCACGTTGGTGGTCTTGATGTGCATTTGACCTTCATATGCTCCCGAACCAGGAAGTGGAGGCAGTTCTGGTTCGGGCTCGCCAAACCCAATGAGGTTGCCGTCGGCGTCAAAATTGAGATCAATACCAGGAATGGCATCCAAATCGGCTTCGTCAAACGGGTTCAACTGCGACAAATGACCATGTGGGTCGAAAGGCTTCGTAAATGGCGAGTCTTGGTGGAGGTCAGACGGGAGACGGTAGCTGGCGGCTGAATGAGAAGATTGAGGGAGATCAATGCCCATGAGTGAATGATCTCTACCCGAGTAACTGGTGCCTTTAGTCGAAGGAGTCATTTGGGAGGTGTTGTTCTGGGTGGAGATTTGGGTTGAAAGAAACACCAGGTCGTTGGCATTACTGAGCAGATCGAGGTTCGGCAGACTGGTCAGGGGATCGAAATCGGGGTCATCCTGCAGAGTGATTTGCTGACGCCTTGGTTGGTTAGTACAAGGTTGAAGAACAGGATTCTACGAGAATGGGGCGCGTACCTTGCCTTTCCTGCACGCGGGTCCGTCTCGTTTGTTTGCATGACTCGAAAGAAGGCCATCATGTCGGACTGCGTCTTTTCCGCATCGGAAAGCACATAGCGGCACTGCTGGGCAAACACGCGGGAGACGCCGTAGAGAAGATTGCCCTGAAGCCGCAGAGCCAAAGGAGCCCCTGGATGGATGATGGTCTCGCAAGCCTTGGGGACGTTGACCTCCTGAATGGCTTTTCTAGTCAGCTTCTTCTGCGTGGTCTTGCCCACCGTCGCCACCAGCCTGGGAAAGAAGTCAACGGCGGCCTTGAGAGAGAGAGAGAGAGAGAGAGGAAAAAGGAGAAGATTTAGATATACCAGATGGTGGCAACCCCATACTGGGTATTGCTAAGGACTTGGGGGGAAGTGTTAGCGACATGTGAGGGATAGAGGAGGACACTCGCTCGGCTTACTCTCGTGACTATAGAACATGATGCTCGATCGCCCGCATTTGAAGCCTAGGCCAGACCCGAAAAGACTGCAAAAACGTGAGAACAAGTAAATGCAGATCAGGATCCGCCGGGAGTGGCCCTGGCAAGCCCTTTGGTCGATGCCTCGGGTGAAGCTGGAGGATGCTGGAGTGGGCTTTCAGGAGAAGACAGTGCGGGAGGAGAAGGAGAAAGGGCGAGAAGGGAGCCGAGTAAAAGCAGTGACGCTCCTCCTCAAATTGCAAACGGGCCTCATTGGAAACGAGCTGGGGCAGCTGGCCAGCACTGTCAGGCAGCTGGCACCCGAGGCAGCCGCAAGTGGTACCTGGAACTCGGCGTTTACAGCACTCCTGTCTCTTCCGCTGGCTGCCTACCTGGCTATTCGGCCTGCAAGCAGTTCTTTTGATTCAGAGCAGTCACCCCTACGGTGGAATTACCAGCATTGATTGGAATATCATATATTGAAGCCTTCATGGTTGTGTAACGAGCTTCTGTCCACGATTTGGCAAGCGTTGTTCATCTGCTCCTCTATAGCTATTAGCTTTAACATTGTGAATCATGATATCTTGATAGGTACGAGTATTGCATACGGAGCAGGCATGAGACGAAGGCAAAGGACGTATGCATTCATTATGGGGCAAAGGGGTGGCTTATTCTCATTTACTGACGATGGCGATGTTTAATTCAGCGACACACATCTGAACAAACCCCTCTATAAAGGCACAGAATATTGGCTCCCTTAGTGAGAATCAAACGTAGTCTGTTCTTGAGATATACGTAAAATAACCAGCACGATAAAGACCTAGTGAACCACCAGCGTAAAATCCGAACCTTTTGTTCCGCTTCGGAAAGCTTAAAAGTTGGTATAACATGGAGAAAACAGATACATATGCCCTGTCCTGAATCTCAATGCCCAAGTCAGTCCAGGTCCCCTTTGTTCGAGGGGGAGGAACCAGAGCAAGGCTCCTTGTCCTGGTCGGATTGGGCGTCGGTTTTGGAATCCTGGTTTTCGGCTCCATGCCCATCGAGACTCCCAAGACCGCCGTCCTTGGTCTGCTTCTCGTCTCGTTCTCTTATACCCTGATGCTACGGCAGAGTCAGTAAGCAGTCGGTTACCGTTTGGGGAGCGGAGGAAGTAGAACTCACATCTGCAACAGCCTGCTCGTTCTCATCAGGCTCATGCACGACCTTTTCATGGGAGACAGCTTGAGACGTCTGGGTCTATTGTCGTGTAGAGATAAGCATCTGTTGGTGAGCAATCGATGGGAGTATTCTAACCTCGCGTGGTGCAGATCCTATGGGGCCATGGGCCAGGAATCTCTCTTCGGCTTTCTCCAGGCGCTCCTTCTCAGATTCTTCGAGCACCTCATTGGCGCGTCGGCGCAGTTCTTTCCAGTTCTTGAAGCCAAGCTTCCTTGGGAGGTCAGGCCACACTTGGTAGGGCATTGCGACGATTAGTCCGAGGTCATGGAAGGAAGTGGGATAGGTGAGAGGGTTACGGAGTAGAAGAGAAGAGGAAGGGGATGAAGGAAGAGGAGGTGAGAAGAAGAAGAGAAGAGGAGGAGGCGAGGAGAGAGGAGGCGAGGGAAAGAAGGCTCTAGCAACTGGATTGACAGTGAATCACTGACAAAGAATTCAGAGAGATAAAAGCGAGCAACAGAAACTCAACCTCGCCCAAACCTCTCAATCCTTCTTCAACCTCAACCCTCGAGCCCTCTCAACTCTCCCTTACGCACTCACAAGAGGGTCTAGGTAAGTCTATATTGCTTTTCATCCTTTCAACGTCGTATCAGAGGTCTTTTGGTGACCGTCGAACGCCTTGGTCGGGACCTTTAGCCTTAACTCTCGCGTCCCTGCTTTCTGCTCAAACGCAGCTTCATTCTCGGTGCCGCATCACTTCCACCCCTAACTAACCCCTAAAGCCCTAAACACCCTAAACACTTGGGCGCTTCTCCTTATCCTCTCATTCTCTTCTCCTTCTCTCCTCCTTTGTTAGCTCTGATTGATCCCTCATCTTCTGACGCCCTTCCAGCACTTCTTCTCTGCGTGGCCTCTCATCATCTGGCACACAGCTCAACGTCGCCTGCACGTCGCCGACCGGAGGCTGCATCGCCGCTAGCTTCCTCAACCCTACGTGGCCTCTCGTCGTCTTGTTCACGGTTACTGCAGCTTCACCTCGTCCGCAGGTCACCGACAAGAGCCCGTATCGCTGGAGCTTCTCCTTGTCTTCTTCCATCCTTAGCCCTACTTAGTCGCTTCATCTGGCGCACTTCGAAGGCAGCTTCACCTCATCCGCAGGTCACCGACAAGAGCCCTTATCGCCACTGCCTTCTCATTTCCTTGCTCTGCCCATCCTGCTAGGCCGGTTCAATCAGACCCGTACTCAACCGATAGGAGCCTGTGTCACTGCCGATTTCCCCTGCTCCCTTCTGTCCCCAGTCCCGCGCAACTTCACCCGTACTTCACCTACAGGAGCCTTCGTTACCATGAGCCAACCAACTGACTTGGCCTGGAGTGGACAAGGCTGGCCCTACAACCACGGCAAACAGTCCAGGGTCAAGAGGCGCGTCATTCGAATCAGGAAGGACATTGAGCGTCGAGATATCAAAACTGCCAGTACAACTATGGACACGGCTGATACTACCAACGCGGGGAAAGAATGGAGCGAGAAGGAGACCAACCTGGATGTTTTCCCCAGAATACCCAGGTACGTGTTATGTTTCTCATTGGTGTTCTTGAGCTAATAGATTAGCAGTGATGAGCTAGCCTTGGTCCTGGGCGAGATCATTCCACGGGATGGGAAGGAGATTCTCGACAAGACACGCCCAGCCGTCCCCAACTCCATCGATGAGTTTCAGCCCGGGGTGCACCCCGTTGTGCCCCAGCAAGATGGCACTCTTGTAGTTGTGAGACTGATGTCTCATAACAAGTGCAACCTTTTTGTCCTGCGAGACAAGCAGGACGGCTTATGCTGCGCACATCCCCTACCAAGCGTCAAGAAGGCGACAGGGATGAAAGGACGAATCGTATTCTACGATGAGTGGGCAGAAGGCGTTGTTGCCACAGAGTTTGAGCAACGGGTAAATGCGTTCAAGTCGAATGTCAATAACTTCACCACCACCTACCTCGCCGGGAGAGGCGACTCTAACGGTCATCGACCAAGAACCAAACATGACAAGGCGACCCAGACAGAGGCAACGACCCAGTCGGAGACTCAGACCCAGTCGGCGACCTTCCCAGGCACATCCCCAGGCACATCCCCAGACGAGATCGAGACCTGGATGGGTCACCTACGCGTGGTCATGGAGGGTACAGATGCAATGTGCCACAAGACCGCAGCTGATGCTTCTATGGCTTACAAGGTACGTGCACAAGGAACTCAGTTGAATAGTGTCACTAATATCAGACTAGAAACTCTGGCCTAGTGTCATCCATGACAACGTGGATGTGGTTTCGACAGCCAGAATTCAACAACTCGGACTCGGCCTCCGACGTGCGAAGCATATGCGAGCTATTCATTCCATCCCGGAGGAGCTTTACCGATCCTTCGTTCTTGAGTTCTGCCGCCTTGCGGCCGAGAACCCGTTTGTCCTGTACGTCGATGACGGGGCAAGATGCGCGGCTGTTGTGCAGGCGTATGCGACAGTTTCATTGACGGCCGAGCAGCCCTCCATGGGTACTAAGCGAAAGCGTGATGATTAGGCAAATAAAGGTTCAAGAATTCGTTTAGCTATTTAGATTGGGAAGAAATACCTCGATTCACGACCGGCATATGAGACCTGGTGAAGCATTGGACTATATTGTGGAGGAGTACTTCTCGGAGTGTGTGTCGCGACCAAGTTCATCCGACCCTGCATTACGAGCTATTAGCATGTGGTCTATTGCCCCTAACCGCAAGTTGCAACTTGTGTCAGTCATCGGCTACCGATTTTAGCATTAGATAGCAACGCAGATTCTCTGGACGATCGATTCGAGCTCCTCTAGTCCCAGGCCCTGTATGTCGAACTTTTTATTTTATTTGTGACTTCCCTTCGACGGCTAATAATCAAGGTTGGTCATTCTGACTAGAGTAACGTGATGGGAGGTGGTATAGCCAACAACTAGAAGGCAGGGGCAGACATGCATGAGAAGACATTAGAAGAGGGGAGACAACAACAGAGATTTTGTTTAATAAAAAAGACAAGAAACTAAAAGTTTGAGGAATAGCTGGGTAGGCAAGTGGCTTTTTTAGAGGCAGTCGTCAGTCGCCTGCACGGTATAAACGGTGGATGTTTGACTACAGCAGGCAAACAATAAATACCGAAACTCCTGATACTTTTAGCATCTCTTAGGTCTTGGGTATTATACTTAGTGTTCTATGTAAAGGTGAGGCTAGGTAATTAAGTCTAAGAAAATACAATCCTAAGATCAAGATATATTTATATCTCAAGTAAAGAAAATTACTTGAGAGACACTAGCATCATAATCATAAAACCAGCAATCTACTAGGAACCTCGGATTAACTGTTAGTTTCTTCTGTCTCCTCACTGTAACCTTCGCCAGCCCGAGACTAGCTGCTGTAAATATTCGTCCTTTCTCTCCTGGTGTCACCACGGCCTAATCCAAAATGTAAATGGCCTCGAGGCCGGTGTTGAAGATCTCTAGTAGTATCATTCAGTGCTATGAAAATGTTGTGGCGCCTTGTTCGCTCATATACAACGCATCTCCTACCCATATAAACCTGCCTAAATATATACAGTTCGAAAGAGAACCCCCTTCACCAACTGCTTTCGTGTCGCGTTGGCTACCACGTAAAGCTCTCCTCCACAAAGTCTACTACACTCCCACCTTGAACCGACCGGGCCGCTCCTCGAACATCGTCCGCAAGAGCGCCGGGTCCGCACACGGTCACGCACATGGCACCCATCTGCTCTTGCACCTCCTTTTGGAGAAGAAGCGGGATGTTCGGCCGTCCAGGGAACATACGCACGGTGGCGCTAGCACTGACAATATCGCGTGGGTTCTGTGGACGGGTCACGAAGATCTGGATGCGAAGCACGTCTTTGCGGTTCGGGATGCGGAGGATGGTGTCCATGTATGGACGCACCCACTCAAGGGACTCGTATTCTCGGATGATCCAGACGAGGGTGATGCGTCGGGCAGCAGTCGTACCCTCGTTGTACCCTTCGAGGAGGTGGCGGATGTAAGAGATTTGGTGAGTGATTCCAGTCGAACCAGCGAAAAGCACGGCATGGCCATACGAGTCGAGGCTGTTGTGTCCGGCGTAGGGTCCTTCCATGGCAGCTTTGATGCGTACAGGTCGGTGAGTTCGCGACGCCCGCTCGTATAGCTTCTTGGTAAACCCAGTTTGAGCTCCAATCAGAAACGAGACGGAGGTAGTCATGTTCGCCTTGTCCATGGTATGGAGGGGCTCCTTTTCGACACTGGGCAAGGCGTTATCAGGAACGTGGTTGACCCATGCAATCGAGAAGGGGTGGCTCTCCCAAGCGTTAAGGCCCCAGAAACGGAGATAGGCGTGCGTGCCAGGCTCAATGTCAACGTATCGGGGCAGGTGAAGGGTAACTCGAGTGACATTTCCGGGCATGGCCTCACAGACCGCATCGGTGAAGCCCCTAGCGGACCAGTTGACGTAGACAATCCGGAGCATGCGAGCAAGGCGGTCAGCGAACCAAAGAGCCATGATTGCCATGATCCAGGGAAGCTGGGGGAGGCCGCCGGGGAGTTCAGAGGAGGCGCAGTGAGCCCAGGTAGCAACGAAGGCAACAAAGGCCAGGACAATGTGAACGTTGAGGAAGGTCTCGTAGAAGGCGTGTCGTAGAGGCGAGAGGGAGAGCAGAAGCAGGAGGGTCATAGCCACCGTGCCAACGGCTCCAGAGCCTACGAACAGGTTAGTGGTGATGGAGTGGCCGACGCCCTTCCAGCCAATGTCGGCGACGGCGACAATGGCCCAGGAGATGGTGTGGATAATGGCCTCGAGAACAACGATGCGACCCATCCAGCGATGAAGAAGGTTATACGTGTCAAAGCTGATCTTAAGAAGGCCGATGAGGGGATTGTTGCGTCCGGCAAAGATGATGAGGGGCACCATGTTGACGAGAGACAGCGTTCCCGAGCGGCCTCGCAGCTCAGCACAGAAAGCCATCTTGTTCTCGTTGTGCCAGTTGAGGACAAACATGTAGGCAAAGTTGCTGCCCAGGTAAATGAAGAGGATGATGGAGTGAAGTCGCGAGGGAAGAGTGCCGATACTAATGGCCGAGGAGATCCTCAGCTCCCTGTTATGACGCTTCTTCCACAGCGGGGCGTAGATGAGATGCTTCTTCATACCGGGCATCCAGCTCCATTGAGAGATCCTCCAGTACCCTTGCTTTTCGCCGGCCACGGACATGGCTGACACTTGACGGAGCCTCGCCCAGAGAATCTCAAGGATGCGGATGGAGAGAACGATGAGGGCCAAGATGCCCAGGGTCCACCACAGAGCATCCTTGAAGAGCAGATTCATAGGCTGGTTGACGCCATCGAGATTCGAGTGATAATTCGGAGTGTGCGATGCTGCTTCAGCATCTGCATGAGCCGCTTCGGCGCGGCCTTTGAGAGTCGAGGTGGGGATAAACGAGTTGATATCGGCGAACCTGCGCCGGTGAAGATCCATGGTATCGGTTATGGCTCTCTAGGAGAGAGGCAAAGAAATGAGTGGGAGTCGCTGTGTTTTATCGGGGAATCCTAAGGAGAGGAACAAAGAGTGAATAATCGCTGGTCGTTGTGAATCGTGAAATTGGGTCGGCTGTGCGACTGATAAGTGGCAGAGTCTCAGAACAAGAGCGTCCAAAGGCGGTAGTAACTTGAAAGAAAGTCCGGGTGCGCTGTTCCTCCTTTTGTTCGGGTGCTCTGGATGTCAGAACATGATCGTGAGCAGGCGTATGACGTGGTCGTAAAGGGGAGATCGAGCCTGGGGAGCGCGTTGCTCGGCAGTGGTTCAGGTGATTCAAGGATCGGTGAAGGCGTGTTCAACACACAATGTGACACCGCACAAAGGCGATGATGCAGAAGAAAGGAGAAAGCGCAGAGGAACAATGAAAGAACAGTCCGGAATCCGGGGCAGAACAATGAGCTGTTGATGACCACTGCTGGTCAGCGTTCAGTGACGTCTTGTTCAAATCACCTCGTCCACGAGGTGCTGGGCCCAGTTGCAGTCGGGAGAAGGCAGGACTCGCTGACGATCTCCCAGGTCGGCGGATTGGGATCTGCGGCAAGGGAAGCGAAAAGAATGGGTCGACGCTGTGTATCGCGACAAAGCGAAAGAAGGGCAATGCTGCGAGCGAGAGAGGGAGGAAAAGAGAGAAAAGAGATGCAGGGCAGGCGGCAGACGATCGACGTTTGGCGCGAGCGGAGCGAGGTGAGGAATGAGGCGCTTGTCGCAACACAGCAGAGGATCGGCCGGGGAAATAAAGGTCGGCAGAAACGGGTGTTTTGAATGATTTCAGATGAATCCAAGTGAAATAGAGTCCAAGACCCGGTGACCCGGCAGAGGCAGAGACAAACACGAGAACGGCCGTCAGGTGGCGGGCAGCTGGCAAGCAGTTGGCGAGCAAGTGACGGAAGCAGAAGCAGAACGAACTGGACCAGCCCCAGGCAGGAATGTCTATAACAGCGGGTGACGAAGCAGAGTCTGGAAATCAAGGGAAATTAACCACCGTGAACGGCTCAAACCACGCAGCAGAGGAATGAAGGTATGACGCCTTCTCAGCTTGCACCTCGCGAAGGGGGCGGGAGCGGACGTCGTGATAATATGTAAACGCGAGCGCTTGCCCTCGAGCCCCGGAGAAACAACCTACCTAGCTGCTTGGCGCAAGAGGGACTTGCGGCGGTCGGCTAGCGGGCACTTGTTCCCTGGGGCCTGGATGATCCCCCTGCAACCCTCCAGGGGCCCCCTTACAGCCTCTTCTTGCCTCCAAGATACGAGTCAAGGGCCTGGTTGGTTGGTCCATCTGACGTCCCCGGCAGACTCTGGATGAAGTCCGAAGGGTTTGCTGTTTCTAGACCCCATGAGACCTCCTTTGGAATGGAGCCGTGGACCGAGAATCCAATATCTCTCGCCTAACTGGGCTGCCTTTCCACGTTTTCTGTTCGTTCTGGGCGTCCATCTTACACGAGAGCTGGGCTGCAAGAAACAACGACTCACTCAACAAACCACGATTGTTTAAGCGCTGGCGTCCTCCCCGGGCGGCGCCTTTACCAAGCGTGCCAAGGTACCGCGCAGTTAAACCTTCTATCGTCGTCCGCGCTACGGCAGGGGCGCTCGCAGTAACGGCTGGGCTGTCCATAGCGTGGCCTATAGGACAAGAGATCTCCCCAGAGGATCTCAAGTTTTGGCCGCTGGCGGACCAGGGTCGTCGCTCAATGGCTGCTGGGTGGCCAAGCCCGCGGTGCACACAAGCTTCTGAAACCAGCCACTGCAGAGCCTTGCTCAGGGGTCCCCCCCATTGGGAGTCGAGTTTTTTTTTTTGCGCTCTTCAGGGGTCAGCTGCTGTCAATGGTTGGGCCTGCAGCACTAGAATGGCACCGGCTTATCCGCTTCGGCGCTTGCTGGCCACTCATTGACCCGCAAGCCAGCCGCCAGGAGACACGGACGTGGCGGTCGCGCATCTCGAACCTCAGGTCGAGGAGGCATCCAGTTGCGGCATCCAGCTGGGGAATGCGACGACGCCGTCACGGGCTCAGCATCGCCACCGAACCCGAATGTTTCCAGAGGGGCCCTTGTTTCTTGTTTTGTGTTTGGACAAACACGATCGGGCCCGGCCCTCGGTCGCATTGTTTCCTGACGCAATGCCGTCTCATGCGGACGATAATGGGCTGACTGAAACAATCTACGGCGAGCACGGCAACTCTGGAGGGGTCCGTCATTGAGTCAAAGGACGGCGCCTCAACTGCCGCATCGAATTCTTGACACTAGACGGCCTTTACCAACTCCCCGTGCCCTGGTCGATGCCGCAAGATTGTCAACGTCGATTTAGGAGCACACAAACCCTGGCAGTCATCATCGCCAAGTGTGGGAGCCGGCCCGCCAAAGATTACAATCCTCGTGCTGTGGTTGATGGAATTCGGATTCGACGTCAGTTTGACGGGATCCCCACCGCCGCCCTGTACAACGGAGATATCACCGCCCGGGCCTGCATCCTTCGCAGGGCTTTGCTGCCAAAGCGGGATGTCATCTCAAAGGACAAGCCTCTAGCATGTCACAGGTAAAATGAACAGGTGCCTCGATGGCTCGCTTCCATGGTCCTGGAAGTCTTTTCACCAGGCCCACGAGCGGCCGCTGTCGCAATGCGATAAAGGGAAACGGTAAGCACGCCGTGATCCTTCTTCTTATTCGAGGTCCATTGTCCGTCTCAGTGACGTCCTGAATCTGACGTTTGCGCCCACCCAGCTGGCCCACGGTGAGACATGACGAGGCCATTCCTGTGCCGGCCCATCGTTGAATTTTGGTGAGCATTGGCCTGGGCGCAACCGTCTCGCTTTGCCTCAGCCCATTCTACCCCGAGATTTCTACTAGCCGGGCATGGCCGGCTTCTCTTACCGTGCCGGGGAAGGGACGATGCCGATTGTGGCCTGTTTTCATCTGTTCGCAAGCGGCACGGTGTGCCATCTCGAATGATCTTGGCTCTGGTTTGAATCCATGTCATAGATTCAATTTTATGCACATCTCCCGCACGCAGGGTTGATGACGGCCTCGAGTAAAACAGGTTCCTTCTTCAGTAACAGATCAACCGCCCAACAACACATTGGATTGATTAACAACATGCCGATACCACGTCTTCTCGCTCTCGTATTTTCGCTCTCGTATGGAAGTAGAACAGCAGTTCGCGATTTGGTTGACTATGTATATCCCAGGCAGCTAATGGCTCAGCTAAGATACCATGTGGTTGGAATAAGTGCCCGTCCTACCCTACATGTGTATGATTTTATTAAGGGACATACGTAAAGGTTAACAAAATTTTACCAAGGTCTGATCATAAATTAAAGCAGGCTTCTATCTATTTTATAGTTATTGTCTTGGGCTTTTAGTCTAAGTGCTTACCTTAATACTTTACCACAGTTAGGTAATTACTGTCAATTCGCAATCGCTTTCGTATTTTCTCAACTGAGTTTTTGACTATTCGATCTGCTACTCACTTTCGTATACCAAAGTTCATTCAACTTGAGGGAGACCAATACAAAACACCCGCCCTGGTTTAATTACCTGGAATCAATTGATTTCAGAGGCAGCACCGAAGAAGTAGCTTCTGAAGTTCAACGTCGGCTTGGAATGTCGGTTAGCGGCGAGGCGCCACAACATAGCGCCACACGTGGCTTATGAGACATCGGCCAGACGGCCATCGTAAATGAAACCTGAGGCACACACGGATCGCTGCTCAGTGACGCTCCCGAACAACGCCGGAAATTTCCAGGAAGGCTATCACGAGCGGGCATTGAACATCCGTTGCACAGCCATTGCGCCCGACACAATGGGTTCCAGCGAGTCGAAACCAATCTCCGCCCACGTGTGGAAGGCGTACGTCCCCTCGATACTCTAAATCGACCTAGCCAACCTCGATCGATGACTGACAGCTTGCCGATAAACAGCTCAGCGCCAAACGGCATCTCACAAGACCTCGTCGACTCGATACAGTCCAGCCACGAGGTACATATAATCTGCGCCGATGCCAAATATCCCAGTTGGAACCTTCGAAATTGAAACTGACCAATGCCTGCTCTCCAATAGACCGATGCCTCCCGTTCCAAGATAGTCGAGCTCCAGATCCAGGCCCGCGTGGCCGAGGAGCTCAAGAAGCTCCAGAAGGCAGAAGCTGAGGCCCTCAAGGTCGCGCACGAAAAGCTATCAAATACCGAGTTCAAGGAGGATGGCAGCCTGAGTCAACATACCGTTAGCAAGGAGATCGAGGCGATGCGGCAGAAGCTCGAGGAACGCAAGCAGGTGCGGGCTCTGCCCGAGAACGTCGAGGGCGCGCGCAACGAGGTCATCCGATGCTTGCGGGAGCACGACCGACGGCCGCTTGACTGCTGGCAGGAGGTGGAGAACTTCAAGATCGAGGTGAAGAAGCTGGAGAAGACGTGGGTTGAGAAGGTGGTGTCGTAAAGACAAAGATAAAGAGGGCCCTGATGGAGAGCAAGGATTCCTAGAGGTATAGAGATGATGGGCTTTGGCAGGTTCAGACGTGTACATTACGGCATTGACAGCGGTAAAAGCTGTATCGAGGAATCAAAATGTACGGGAACTCATAACCCAGAAAGCAGCTCTGTGTGCTCTGCGTTCTCAGTCCCGGCCGGCTTATCGTGTTCCTCTCGCTCAGCCTGTAGCTCGGCTTTCCTCCGCAGACCCTCAGCACGCTTCCTTTCCCGTCTTGCCGTTGCGTCCTCCCACTCGTGTCCCTCCGGGTTCCGTCGTGGAGCTGGTGCAGACACGGCGCCCCTGAAGGCATCCCGGAACCGCCCAATGCGCTTCGTGTTCTCGACAAAGCGCTCATTGGCGATGTGGACAAGTGTCTTAAGATACCCCGGGGACACTAGACATTGGCGGCGGCCATCGATTTGTTGCCCAACTAGGGATTCAAAAGCCAACCCCATGGTACGGATGGCAACCATAGGCATGGCAGTGTCCTTGCCACTGGGTACAATGTTGAGGGCGCCAGACTCGCGGAAGCCTGCCTGGAGAGCACAGCGGAGGAGGATCTGAGCATGCTCTGGAGATGCCGTGAAGACATGTAGGATCTACGTGGTATTCTCAGCATGGGTTCGTCCTTGTATTCTTACATGAACCTCGGCTGCTAAAAGCAGAGCTGCTACTTACCATGGCTTCGAACTTGAAATGAATGAGCCTCCTCTCTTTGATTGTCTCGGTAGCACCCTGAGCCGCGCCAGAGTCCTCAAGCCCAAGAACACTGGCCCAGTCCTTATTTTCATTATGCGCATCAGGCACCGGATCGTGAGAGACGAACAACCAAGTCCCTCCCGCACCCTTACCGCCGACACCCGCTACCTGTTCATCCTCACCATCTGTCTCGGCGACCCGCCGGCCCTCTAGGAAGACACTGACTCGTCCTGCACAGCTGCTCGTTGTCACAAACCCAGGTGCCTGGTTGATCTCATCAATCAGCTTGCGGATGCCCTCATCCACAGAGCCTTTCGGTGAAGCATCAGTGTATTCAGTGCCGGGAACCGAAAGCTGATCGAGAACCTTCTTCTTTCTCTCGACAAAGGCGGGCGGAGAGGCGACAAGGCCCTGCATTGTCCGAGGCGTCTTTTTATTAGTGCGGTCGCAAGGCTGAGATTTTGGTGTGTCACGATCGTTGATGCTAGGGTGCAATGGGGCCAGTTAATGTGATATCGGATACACGTGGTGGGGTAGTGGGAATCTGTTAGGCCGGCAACGGTGCTCCTCATTGACGCGGGGTAGTAGTATGGGCTTGCGGCTCCAACGGACCTCGTGATCGCCGCTTATCGACATCCAACCTCACGTCTCAACAGCCGTCGTCACCATCTCCCGGACATGAAACGCTCCAGAGGTTTGATTGGTATCTTTCTTATTGCATCTTGTCTATAACCTGCAGCGGCTTCTGTCTGCCCGGTTTCTCGCTTGCTATTCCCTGCCGTTTCTCCAGGCTCCTGGCTAATTCCCCAACGCCATCCCATGAATCCAGATACCTCGAGCTTCCCTTCGGCTCGTTCCCAGCTGTGCACTCAACCAAATTTTATCCTTAAACGCCTATTACAATGCTTCAATCATTAAATCGTCAAAGACATGCTTCTGTGTGCGAGTGCACCTCACGCGATGGGCTGGGCCACCTGCTCTAGGGCCGCAGCAAGCTGCTCCTCTTGTTGCTTCTGCTCCATCTGGGCGAGGAACTCGGCATATCTTGACTTCTTGTTGTGGATACCACACTCAGTCTTGGCCTGGCCCTTCCATCGGCCGGCTCGCTCGTCCTCGCCCTCCTTGACGGGAACGGTCGAGTGCCAGTCGCCGACAGACTTGTAACCCTGATCGAGGAGGGCGTTGTAGGGGACGTTGTGCTCCTTGATATAGTCGTTGACCTGCTTGAAGGACCAAGTGGCCAGGGGATTGATCTTGACGACACCACGCTCATCATCTAGTTCGACGATGGGGATGGAGCCACGGGCGGCACCTTGTGATCGTCGGCGGCCGTTGAGTACAGCGGCGACCTTGAGCTCATCATAGGCTCGCTGGAGGGGCTCAACCTTGACGACCCAGTCATACATCTCAGAGGCGGTGTGGTACATCTCCTTGCCATACATGTCCTCGAACTCCTCGACGGTGTTGACACCATCAGGTTTGAAGATGTGCACGGGGACATTGGGGTATCGGGCCTTGACCCGGTCGACCAGGTCATGTGTCTCCTTAAAGTGGTACAAGGTATCCAGGAAGATGAGGTCGACTGTGGGGGAATTGGGATGCTCCTTTTGGATCTTGGACAGCATGTCCATGGTGACGAGACCGGTCAGACCGAAGGCGGTCGACTGATACAGGTTGGGAAACATGACCTTGCAGAATCGAAGGATGTCCATGGGATGCATGGACTCGAGCATGTTGTTGAGGTGTTCGACGTGGGCTTTGGTGAGAGAGATCTGAGGGAGAGTGGTTGACGATGACGGCGATGAGTATTCCGAGTTGTGTCCAGAGACGTAACCCGACTCGCACTCGAGCTTGATGTCCTGAAAGGACGACTGGGAGGATGACTGAGAGATGAAGGCGGGCATGTTGACGACACGGGGGGCCTGGTACGAGAAGAGGGGTTGTTGTCTGAGGGTTTTTGGGAGCTGGGATAAGTGACGAGAGTATCCCAGGGTTATATCTGACGGGGAGTCCAGGTAAGGCGGGTGAAAGGACTCTGGCTCAGTTGATGACGCAAATATGTTGCTGACTCGATGCAGGACTGGGCTGGGAAGCACTTGGCAGGGAGTCAAGACGGCGAAGATGACGAGCACGACAATGAGCGAGGGCAGTCAAATTCTTTAAGAGAGGAGGAGCCCTGCTGTGGTGGTTGAAGGGGGGGTTTACATGCTATGTCCGGGCGACCGCCCGCAGGCCCCCGGCCCTGGGCAACCTTAGTAATTCGGAAACACAGCATTCGAGCCAACCGAAGCCGAAAGCCACGAGCCTGTTCTGCCTGTGATGCGCCCTGGACGTGCAAAAAGATGGGGAGCAGCAATTGCGCCATCGCCGCCATGAGTATTGTCGTCTCCAGGTTGCGACTGGGACTGATCACGACATCGACGCTATGCCTTTCGCGATGGTGGGTGCCATGGCGGGAGCGACGGCTGATTGGCCTGCGCACCGGAGCCCTGAATTGGCGGCTGGTCGATGGGACCTGTTTTGCCTCACCACCGGAGCGACAGCAATGCGAGAGAGCCGCCGAGCCGGAGGTAGCGAATACTTCCCGGGCCTTGTCGAGCATTGAAACACTGACTGAGACTGCACGGCGGCCCCGGAGGTTGATTTTTCATCCTGCGAGAGCAGAGGGCCATGGGGGTCCTCGGATTGGAAATCGATGCATATTTGGCGGTCATTGGATTTCAATATCACGTCATTGTCGAGGCGTTGTTGTTTGCTGGTGTTGTCCTTTTCTGCTATCTCGGGATCCGGGGTGACTCTAGAATGGTTGGGGCCGGGGTCTTGAATCTATCAAAGCCAAATTGAGCACGAGGGCAGGTTCCCCGCGATCATGTCATCGGAGGCCTGGGTTGCGAAATTCACCTGTCGGAGATGGAGCAAATCTCGTCATGTCGAGTCTTTGTCGCAAGAGTGAGCCATCGTGTCGCCACGTCTGGGATCGACCAAGGCAATGTTGACTCCCACGCTTCTCCCGCGCGCTCTAGACCCAGCAACCAGAAAAGACCGAATTCTATCTCCTCTGAACGATGGCTACAGAAGGGCATGCGGCCTATCAAGATGACTCCTCGGACAACCGTCAGTCGGGGCGGCAATCGGGACGCATCGTCAGGCACCGGCGTTGTCGGAGCATCGGCACCGAGGGACCGCGCGACTGCCGATATCCCCTGGGGCAATGTAAGCATTTGCAGGGCTTTCTCCATTTTTAATCCAAGCGCTTGGATCATTTGTGGGAAAATGAGGGGGGAGGATAAATGTTGGACCGAGACCGGACGCTGTTTCTTTTCTCCTCTCCCAAAATTTGAAAGAAGCTTGTCGCAAGTCCCGAGGAAGTGCTGTTCAAGCTGACTCATCAATTTGGCTTATTCATCCAGACAACGTCATAAGAGGAGCTGCTGGAAACAACACGGCCAGCTGTCAGATTGCGATCTTCGTCATCATTTGGTCAATGTGATTTCTAACAAAGATATCTATTCACCGCTGGTCTGGCGTATTTTGTCGTAAGAGATAATGCGATATTCATGGGTCTCTGTTCGGGAAACCTCGTTTACATTTACTTGTAGGACTGGTCATCCAGTCGTACTTGATTGGGATATGTCAAACGAATAGGGGACCAGGCTAGTAAAAGACCAATGTTACCTGCCAAAGAACTTCCATCTTCAGCAATTGACTTTTGTCAACAACTTACTGTAACAAGGGTGGTGATGCTGTATCAGGACAATCACGTGATATGATATCACATCAATCTCTGCCTCCCAGTCATTATGCCACACCCTCGTCCAGGCAAGCCTCGTGTGCACCAATCATATCGCAAGTCCAGCTTGACAGCAACCGCACGAGCCACCGGTCATCAACGGTTGGCGGGGCACGGAGGGAACAGCCCATCGCGTGAGGTGCA
>JAAGWO010000225.1:0-21376 GCA_013266205.1 Fusarium decemcellulare
CTCAAAAATGTCTTCACCTTTCAGAAAGATCCTAATTGTTGGGGCCACAGGCTCTATTGGTTCTATTATTCTGCAAGCTTTGATCAATGAGCCTACTTTCGTTGTTACTGCCCTGCAGCGATCATCCTCCAAGGGGAAGCTCCCGCCGCACGTGCACGTCGTCACGATTGACAACTCATACCCATCAGAAGCTCTTGTTTCTGCGTTTTCCAGCCAAGACGCCGTTATCAACTGCATCACGTCCTTGGCTGTGAGCGACCAGCTTCGCTTTGTAGATGCCGCAGTCACTGCAAAAGTCGGACGATATGTTCCCTCCGAGTACGGTCTCAACAACAACAAACCGGAAGCAAGAGCGCTCAATTCCGTCTTTCGTGAGAAGGGTGAGGTCCAAGACTACCTTCGGTCCAAAGAGTCGACGGGTTTAGAATGGATGGCGATTGCTTGTGGAATGTGGCTTAAGTGGAGTGCACTCCATGACTTCCTGGGAATGCACATCAAGGACAAGAGGTTTGTAATGTGGGACGACGGCAATGGCTGGTTCAGCACTACAACCGAAGAGAACACGGCTCTTGCAGTGGTAAACGCCTTAAGCAAGAACTGGGACGAAACGAAGAACAAAGTCGTCTGGCTGAACGACTTTGCCATGACGCAAAACACATTGTTTGAGGCCATTCAGCGCATTAGCGGCCACGATTTCACTATCGAGAGGATCAACAGTAATCAGTTCATCAAGGAAAAGCAGGCCGCGGTTGCAGCTGGAGATAACTACGCGATATATGCCTTGATTGAAACAGGATTTGTCACAGGGAGGTTTGGGGGACACCTTGAGAAAGAGGGGCCAATCATGAATGAAGCCCTGGGACTCCCCAAGAGGAATCTCGACGAGGTAGTTCAAGCTGCCCTGGAAGCTGTGGATGAGGTCTGATAGGGTACATGAAAACCACCGTCTCTCTCAGACGTAGGCTGGAGGTACCGGCCGGTCTTCATAATCGGGTCCTTGAAATTGCCGAAAGTAACTTGACACAATACCGGAAACGATGGTCATTTCAGTGGATTCAAGGACCGATCAGTGGTTGAGTTACCATGAGATATATATCAAGACTAAAACTGAATCCTTTTTTACGCCACTGCATTATGCTGACCTCTCTTCAAAAAAATCAATGAGAGTGAACGAATATACCAGGCTCATTCTCCGATAATAAACCGACATCCAAATATCGAGAGTTCACAAAATCATCGTCCAGCATTACATCAAGATCACCATGCATCTCTGATGTCAACGAGCTGATGTCGTGGGCCTGGCCAACTGTCGGGGAAGCCAAGTTGATACTATCAGCTTGGTGAGGCTCTATTCTCCCATCAAAGAACCTCGTTTGATTTAGCTGACGTTCAATCCATGTGAGACCTGGCCCGGGCGAGATAGCAGTCGTGCTTTGTGTCGTCAAGCCGTTCTCGGCGTCTACTATATCAGCCTTGAAACGTGCAAGTATCCCTGAAAGCAGGCGTGCCTGTACCAACACAGTGTTCGTTGTCATGACTCTGCCTGGTCCCAATTCGTAAGTACGTAGATTCGGGCTACCCATTGACTTGGCTGTAACGACGTAAAGGGTAGTGACCTGGGTAAGGATATCGAGAACTTCATTTTTGGAAATGACAGATTCGTCATTGGCTTGTCTCAACAGCTTGGGGACCATCATTGATGCATAGGCAATCATCAGATGAGCAGTGTCCCAGAGATAATAAATGGTATCCATCTCACCCATCGCAACTGTTTGTTGCAAGACGCCCAGTGCACTTGAGTAGCAAACTCGAATAGTATGAGCTACTTTCCCATTGAGTGACGGTCTGTTCTCCGAAACTAGCATTCGATGCAGCAACACAGAGTTCAAGTAGAGACGCATGTACTCTTGGAAAAGGTAGGTCAGAGGCGTCTGGAATGGCTCGAGGTTTGGGACTAGGTAGATGAGGAGTCAGCAAAATTGATCCAGAACTCTCTTACAGTAAAATAATCGAACCCTACAGCTTGAGAATGCAGTCCGCCAATAGTTCCCCCACTCAGTGATTTTCTTACTGAACTCCTCCATGTCCTTCTCAAACGCCTCAAAGTCAACCGTTGATTGAGATGGAGAGAAAGCAGAGTTGTTTTGAGTTCTCATCATACTGTCGTGCACAATGCGAGCAATACCCGTTAGCTCGTGGCCTCCGAGAGCTTTCGCATCCCCTAATGGATACGTCCACTCTGTCAAGGTCAGCCAACGCCGAGAGGCTATTTGTTCGACGGGGACGATTATTGATAAAGGTCGGTTGGTAAAATAGCTCAATCTGGCACCTGGTGAGTGAATGGCTCGTACGTGTCTAGTAACGAGGGCGGCCTAGATGCGTACATTCGATCAATATTGCCAAGTGCCAGCCATATCCGGTCTTTGTCCCGTTTCTGCCGTACGTACAGCTCAGTCGAGCCTCGGAGGTCTTCAGTATCGTACGAGACGCTACGCCGTGTCATATTCCATTCTGCAGAGGCGGCCATCCGCAATGCGAATCCGATCAAGGTGTACCCTCTAGCGTCGTTCGCGTCTTTCCAATGATACATGCAGATAATTGCCCAGACATTTTCTATGGCTGAGTCGCACGCAAGCAGAGCTCTGCCCAACAGCAGCTCCGCCTGGTCTCGAATAGCTTGATGAGACCCTGGCTGGAAGATTCTTGATGAAATGGTCAAAATCATGGTGAAAAGTAGGCTGGATCTCTCTCTGGTGTATGAAAACGTGTACAGCTGCGGATCAAGCAATCCCACGAGGCAATTGAAGTGTTTGAAGAACCTGTTTCCAGTGCATCAGAAACCAAGGACGCCACGTTGCATTTGGTGGATTACACACCCCTCATAAAGATACTGTGCCGCTGGTCGACTAACGAGTCTCATATCAATAAGATCATCGTTTCTTAACATCCCCGCGGCACCCTGGTCACACTGCGAAAGCATGTCTAGATGGCTGCTGGGTTCTCCCTCGGCTAACTTATCTGGGTCAAGAGCAAGGCCTAGTGATAATCCTCGAGTGTCTTGAGAGTTGGTGACAAACGAAGGAGGTATAAAAGGTGAAAGATCAGACCTGGAGGAAGCAGAAACTGACGCAGAAGCTCTGGTGTGAAAGGAAGGCGTTTGAACAACGGGTGTGGGATCATTAGAGTGAGCACTTGAGCCGTCTAAGTGATGATGAAGCCATTCTGGTTCTCCTGGGAACAGTAGTTCCTCGGCAGGGTTATCGTTTCGAGGCTCTCGTTCCTCTCTAATTGTCCAGCGGAGGAATGTTAATGGCCAGATTGTCATCGCCGCAACAGGCTGGTCTATATCGGTAGCGTACCTTCTCCCTGCCTGGTCTCTGCGCCAGAGACCGCGCCGATGCGCCTCAAAGACACATTGCCTTTGTGACTTTTGACAGCGATCGCAAGTAGCAGATGCTGGGTCCGAACTCACGCACTTCATCTTGGCACGTCGGCATGGTGTACAAGCGACTCCGTAGGGTCTACCAGCTCGGTTGTCAGTCTCCCGTCGCACTGATAGTTACCCGAAGATTCACTCGCCGTCGTCGGGTCTGTCGTGATGTTTCGTCGGCCATCATCAAGCTCAATTCCGCCGTTTCCTACGACTCAAGGGCCCATTATTCACATCAAGCAGTCGTCGACTGGGTCTTGATAAATAAATAGCCGCGCCAAGTTAACAATGTGACAAGTTTCGGAAAAGTTTGCTGTGTCGGTGTCATTTTCACTGATTACTGATGTGCCCGCTGCTGGGTCTATGTCATGTCGCCAGACATTGGGCACTTGGCTGGCCTGCGGCTGAAAGTGATCATGGCTCTCTAGGTGGTTGCTGATCAATCATCGCCACTCGGCGCCTCGGCTCGCTTCGACCACGCCCGTCATTGAGCATGCGTGCCATAATTCGCAAGTGGGTGGTATCTCAAGAGGGTCAGCCTATCGTAGCGCTCAAGAGAATGTGGCAGAAATCAAGGCAGTTGAAATACGTAACGCGAGTCCAAGGCACGGCTCGGGCTGCTTATTGCACTGCGCCGAAGCATCGTACCAATCAGCACCTGGCAATTATTTGATGATCACAGAGAAAAGGAAATGGGACGAGACGCATTAAAAGCTCCGATAAAATAGTGACGCACCGAGAGAGAAGAAGGGAAGAACTTCCAGGCGACGTAAGTAGTTTATATAGGCCAATAATTACAATGTCTAGGTGCTGGCCAACTGTGCCTCCCCCGGCTGTGCTGTGCTGATGGCCAAGGGAACGGAGCCAGACCGGTGTCTTGACTAAGGGGGCCGGGGGTGCCCCACCAAGACGCCGAGCAACTGACGAGTTGGACCGCTTTACTCTACCGACCGTCGCGTTTGAATCACCATTTACTTATCATTCAAGGATAAAAGTGGAGGAGCTAAAGCGTCTGAATTTATTGAGATTCTACGGTGCTCAAACCTAAAGTCCTGCAAGCCATCACCATATTCTGTGCTCAAGAGCCGGCCCCTGCAGGAGGACGTACTGACTTCCTCTGGCTGGGTAACTTTGGCCGAGACTCACAAATTCCTTGAGTCATTTCACGACGCTACAATGACCAACTAGGACATGGGAAGTTCCATCTCTGGCGTTCTGCCTACCATGGATTATCTCCTGCATCACATCCAGGCCGCCAAGAAGGCCACCACCCTACTCCACTTGGATACAATGATGGAGACGGCCTGGGCCAAACTGACCGACTACTATGAACTGACTGAAAGCTTCTTGAGGACGGCGACGGCTGTTCAGGGGCCCTTCGACAAGTTATAGACTTTTGCATAGTTCTTTCAGCCTGAACGACGGTCGTAGAACCCAGTCTAAACCTGGAGACGCAGGACGTCTGGCATTTCGGACACGCAGCAGCCCAAGTCCAATAATTACGTATGCCATATCGTTCTCATCCCCGGACCACCTCCAAGGGCCACGAAATCCATGGTTTCCAATAGCTTCCGAGGATGTCCTCTACCACCTCAACGATTGCCTTTCCCCATCCCTCTAAGAACCAGTAGTCATTCAGTTGGTGCAGAAGAGCGCCGAAGAAGGCAAAAAGGACCAGAGCAGGGGGTTGCCTTTGTCGAAGGAGCGAAAAGTAGGGCTCGGGCGCAAAATGAATGAATATAAGAGGCCCTGACCACGCCCTGTTGAATCCCCATTGGTCGACGATCTGGGGATCCATGTAGCGGAACTGCTGCGAGTATAAGTAACACTTTCTCAGAATCTGAAGCGCCCCCTCGTAGATTTCGGGACAGTTAGAGTCCGTCCATGTCTGCCGGCTGCCACAAAAGTAGCCATCCTCCGGACCAGAGCTATCCCGGTCTGGATCTAGCTCGTCCCAATTACCGAGGCTCATAATGGTGCTCATCCTCCCCAATCGCAAGTAGTTGTGGGTAGGTCCAAGTACCGCACCCAAGCCGCGAATCATGGGAGCCCACTCAGCCCCAAGTATCTTGTCGTTTCGCGAAGACGAGGTTGGGCGAGAGGCGGCGTCTTCAGTCTCCTGAAGCGGGTTCGACATGGCGAAGACGTACAAGACATTGAATATCGACCACATGAACAGTGCTTCGCTGTTATCCTCGGTTACGCAACGGATGGCTTTCTGGAAGCCATCCAGCGCCTTGTTGTGGTGGCGGACTGCATCCACCCATCTGGTCTTCCTCTCGGATGGGTCTTGATGAGCGATATGCAAAGCAGCAATGCTTAACAAGGCGTGTAGCACGAATGGGTGATTAGATCCAATCTGAGGTACTATAATCCTCCAGATATCAACGTTAGGGCATCTACAAAGATCGCTGCTTGTAGATACCGTCCAGTGATGGAGCAGACGTAGGTCGGTCATCGTAAATGTCTCGGCGATGCCGTCGGCGAGACTGAAGAGCGGCGAGGGGATCGGCGCAGGTGCCGATGCTGAAGAACAGCACCGAACAAGGCTCGGCGGCGAGTGGGAATCCGACAGGGCTGGCAGAGCTGCAGGCGGGCTGGGGAGACTCGTAGCTTTGTCGGAGTATTCGCAGCGGACATTGCGGCGCAAGCATGTCCAGCAACTTGGGTGCTCCTCGCCACACTAGAGGGGAATTCTTAGTCGGTGGAGGAAATGACCAGCTCCATAGAGGCAGACTCACCTTTACACGACGTCTCCGGCAGTCCAGGCAGCCGTTCCGGGACTTTCTGTGCGCCTTGCGGACCGGCCGTTCCGGCAAAGCCCCCAAGCTATTCGACACATTGGCAGTAGTCTCGGATCGAGTCGTATTCATGAGGGAGACAGACGATGCAAAGCAGCGAGAATGAACGAGGGAAAGTAAATGGGAGGCGAGGGGGAAAAAACCAACTCCAGCGAGTAGAGTCGTTCATGATGGGGGGCCGAGACTAGAGATCGGAGTTGAAGGAGGTGATCAACATCGGTTCAACTCGACACTAGTATCTTCCTGGCCACCTCGTTCCGCCGCCTCTGGGCTAAGGTGCCACCGTCTTTCTCGTTTATCGCAGCGGTTCGGTTTTCGTTTAGCCTCGTTTAGCCTCGTTTAGTCTCGCTCAGTCTCGCTCACCCTTGTGTAGCCTCGGGGCCTGAAGGCGAATCGCGTTCGATAGTTGGCGCTTTGCCCGACTCCACAGGCTGTTTCTTCTCAATGGGCCCAGGCGGCTCGGGCCATGTGGAAGCGGAAGCCTCTGACGTTGGCGCTGTTACACAAGTAGCCTAAATGGCATGACATGACGCTAAGGTGAAGCTCTTGGCAGCCTCTCCTCTGGGTGCTCTCTACTTAGCGTGGTGGCCCAATTCATGTGAAATAGCGACATGAAGTTCCGTCACTGCCAACCCCCCCAGAGGATATTTGCCACTCAGCACATTCTACGGGCGAGTCAAATCCGAGCTGCCCTCCCCTACATGTTTGCCAGGCGCAATCTAATGTTTGAAACCAGTCCCCCTAAAATAGCTATAGGTTAGGGAAGTGATTTGGTCCAAAACGAAGCCACAATTATGTCACTTGACGGCTTTATGCTGCTGATCTCTTGTGGCCTGTTTACGATCTATCATCCGCTAATTGTCTTTCTATCCATGGACCAACAGTACCTCTCAGACGAAACCTGAATAACCACTTGCCATCACCCCAACCAAAGAAACAGCGCAACAGCCCAGCTCGCTCGAGCACGTCGCCAAAATTCCACTCGAATCAAGACGACTTTATCTTTACCAGCTGGTACCATACATAGTTACTCTAGTGCATAATTTCACCGCCCAAGTACCCCCTCTATCTATTGATAATCCCCAATGCTCCACACGTTTCAAGTCCTAGATACATCCGGCTTGAAACCTATGCTCAGCAAAAACTCTAATATGCGCAAATGGCTCCTACCAAGGGTCACGTCTACCGAGTCTTGTTGAAGATGCGCTTCACTACCTCCTCCTCTTAGGCGGCAGTTCCTCCAACATGCCATCACTATCACGATCATATTGGCGTCGACGGGTCTTGTTCTTAGGGTTGAGCTCTCCCACATACCAGATCAAGAAGATGACCATGACAGCGGCCATCAGGATTGTGTCGAAGATGTATAGGAAGATCTCGTGAGAAATCAGATACCCATCGTTTCCCTGTAGATATTCGACCACGCGGAAAACACTGCGGACCAGGATGATGAGGCTGGTGGTGTAGAGGACCCAGAGGTACCGCCTCCAAGGCATGTCGCCTGCCTCGGCCACGCGAGTTGGTGCCATGCCGAGGCGGCGGTGGAAGAGCATTGCTGTGATAATGAAGAAGCCGAACACGCAAATCTGACAGAAGAGGCCGGCGATGATGATCTTCTCGCCCGTCTTGTAAAGGTCCAGCGTTCCGCCAGCTTGGACGCCTCCCCCCCCTGCTTGGAGGGAGAAGGCAATGACGTCGCCGGTGACGAAGATTCGTGTAACCCAGTCTACACGGATTAGAGACAAGTGCTCAGCTCGAAGGGTGCGGATCAAGCGACCCAAAATCATGTAGATCGAGGCGGCGTAGAGGGCGGGTGCCACGAGGATCAGGATAGCCTGTACCACGAACCCGCCAATTGAGAGGGTATCGTAGTGACTCCATATTCGGCCGCAGTAGCCAACCGTCTGAACTGCGACGCCAAAGTAAGCATAACTTGGTCAATTCATGCCCGATTAGAATTGACTCACAAAGACCGCCGATGGTGAATGCGGTGAAGTACAACGCTCGAGCCCTGAGCATGCGCCATGAGTGAAGAACCGTGAGGATGGCGAAAACAGCAACGCTTGCGACAGCCGCAGCCATCGACGGAGTGTAGCGATACAGTTTAAAGTCGAACCCTAGGTCCGCTTCCGTTCCTTGGCCACTCGCCATGTCGTGGACCAGTGTGAATGCGCTGGCTGCGCGAGCAGGGCTGGGAGGGTAGGATGAAGGATGGCGGAGAAGATAGGGCGGGGAGTCGGCGTGGGTTAGGCTCAAGACGAGCGAGATGCTGTGGGCGAGTATAAGAAATAGAGAGGATAGTCGGATAGGGGAGAGGAGGAGGACCCAAGGGAACCTCGTGGGGAACAAGGATAAATACTGTCGTCCGGTAAGGATACAACACAACAAAGTGGCCGACCATGATTAGCCGGGACAGGAGGACCACCCGCAGCAGCGAAAAGCTTGGCTCCCCTTGCTGTGGGCCAATTACTACCGACGCTGGATCTCAGTAAGAACGAGATACGAGCAAGAGGAACGAGGGGTCCGCTAGTTGCGGTGGGGCTGTGGCTGTGTCTCCGACATCACCCAGTCGTGAATTCAGCTAATCTGAATGTGAGCCATGTTGATGATTAGGAGGGCTGCGTTGAAAGATATCGATGCATCTTCTCACGATAGGCCGCTCAGCAAACTAACAAAAGGGCCGGTTTACTTCGACTATCATCCAACTGGCCAACCGAACCCACGTCCCATCTCTTGGAAGAACTGAGAGTTGCCCCTTAACTTCAGAAATCAGGACCAAAGTTTGAAGTCCTACCGGCACAAATTAGGTTCAAAGTCCTAGATGAAATTACTGAAAGATACAAGGCCCTTTGAGGCTTATGTCTCGATGATAATAACTTGACTATGAACAATTTACAATCACTACAACAAGAACTACTTTCTGCCAAGTGCACTCAGCATTCCTATGCGACATAACAATACCCTCTCAAGAGAAACTAGCAGCAACAGAGGCACGTTCGGTGAACCAGTTGAGTAAATCGCCGGTCAGGGAGCGACAAAAAGCCGCAGATTTGACATGATATTTGGCAATAGTAATAGTGGTTAGGACCAAGTATTCTAAACGCACTGCAAAATAAGGAATAAACGCCTTTATCGCCTACGTAAAAGTGAATTTAAGTCTTCAAATTAAACTCCTTCCACTTCCCCAACCCTGCAGCCGTCCGAGTTAGTCGCAAGATGCACCCGGGGCAGCTTCCGCCATCTTCACTCTCAAAGGCGGCCTCTCCCAAAACACAAACACTTTCTGCCAGCCAGCCTGACCGGAGCTTTCCGACACAGGCTCCAAGTCAAAGTGCCACAGCATGCGGGCCAGCACCAGGCGCGTCTCAGCCCAGGCGAAGCTATAGTTGTCAGCACATCAGAGACATCAGCAGTGATGCGGATCACATGTCCGGCTTCGAAGCCTGCACACACCTCTTCCCGGGGCAGTCCTGTGGCCCCGTGCTAAACGGCTTCATCACATCCCTGTCGTCGTTGCCAAACTCGGCAGGCTGGGTCTTCATCCATCGCTCAGGAACCATGTCGTCTGGCGCGTGGAAGTTCAGCGGCGATCGGTTTGCTGCCCAGATATGCATGGTAAGGCTTGTGTTGGGTGGGATCACCTCCCCCATCACGACGTGCCCTTCTGTCTGCGTCCGTCGGAACAGGTTTCCTGGCGCCGGTGGGTAGAGGCGGAGGCTCTCTTTTATTATGGCGTTGAGGTATTCCTGCCCTTGGAGGGTAGGTAACGTCATGTCGGAGCTGCTGCGGAACTGGATGCGCAAGATAGAGGTGAGCTTTTGCCGCGTCACAGGGTGCTTCAAAAGCAGGTGAATTGCCCCTGTGAGCAAGCTTGCGACTGTGCAAGCTGTCAATCAGCACTAGACATTTGGTAGGGGGTCGAGTTTTGAGGGCAATGACTTGCCAGTCTCGCTTGCGGCGATGATGAGGCCCATTGCGATGGCCTCCATCTCTTCGGGTGACAACCTGCAGCATCGTCGTCAGCGAGCATCCAAAGTACATCCCAGTGCTTGAACGTTTGGAGAATGAACCTTTCTTCTCCAGGGGCCTCCAGCATATGCGAGATGAAATCGTGAGGGCCGGCTCCCTTCTCAACCTGCTCAGAGATAGACGTAGCCGTCTGCGACGCCCTCCGGAGCCCATTGATCCGGGGCCAGCACGCATCGATTACCCGAAGGACACCTGGGTATCGGCTTAGTTCCCTGACTGAATTAAACGCCTTGACAGCCCATGGGACGGAAGCGAGCCAGGGATGGATCTGGCCGCGTTCGAGGCCTTCAAAGCTCTGGCCAAGGATCAATGCACCGGCGATATCTGTCGTGAGGAGGTTGATCCAACGACCGAGATCGACCACACCTGCTTTCGAGTCGCTGTTGGATTCTGCCTGCAGCCTTGAATTGAAGATCGTGGTAAACCTCTGAAGACAGACTTCCTGGCGAGACGGCGCAAACCTGTCTGCCAGAAGTCGGCGATGATGGCCGCTATTGAAAATTGCCTGCACAGTCACTCAACAGCGTGAGCACTCTGTCACTATCACCAAAGAGTAATTGTTGCCAGAACTCCGCATGAGGCGTGGACGTGAGGTGGAATTGGGAAATAAGGGTTATTACCACGTACCTTGATATAGTACTTCGGGTCTTTGGGGATGTCTCCTCGAGCCCCGGTCCGCTTCGGTCCATAAATATCTTTGGTCTTGTTAGATGCGACTGCGGGCGACGATGCGGCTATCGGAACCAACTCACCGGGCCATGCTCGGCTGGAAGTGAATGAGAGCGTGTCTGGGTTGATGCGGACGATGTGACCGTACTTGACGTGTAGTTCTTTCGTCTCTTTTGCCGCAGTTCCTCGCAGTTCCTCGCAGTATCGAGATGGTGTATGGTATGCGGCTCGCAGCCAGCCACCAGGGCCCAGGATACTTGCGAAGGGGGTGGAATCTGACGTTGTAGATAACGTGTAGAACGGCGTAGAACAGGCACTAATAGTCAAAGGATTTTGCATGAGTTGGGCTGCATGATGGAGCGGCAGGCATATCTTGGCTGACCAGGAAGAATGAGACTCCAAAGACTGTCGTCCACGAGGACGTAGTGGACGGGATAGATAGACACGGAGACATGATTGGCGGTGACAAGTCAGAATTAAACGTCGTGCAATTCGTGGCCGGGAGGTTTCAAGTATCCCGGCGTTCGTTCTATGATGGGATCGGCTCTTTTCATAATCGCCGTAAATAAGGAAGGGTCCTGCTCAGCACGCAGCGGCCAGCGGGGGACGCTGGCGCGCGATACGAGCCTTTCCCACTCGGCAGGCTCGGTCAGCTCGCTCGGGTTCGTTTAGCTAATCTACCTAAGGTACGAGGATCCCGTTTCTTCACGTGTTCTTTGTCATCGTGGAAGCAATTCACGCTTGTGGCTTGGGGCCATTCACCGTTACAAACCAGACTGGCGTCCCTTTTCTTCTTTTTGCCTCGGGCTACTGATCTCCGCTTAGGTTCTCTTCTAGGAGTCTATGAGGCTAGCAACGGGGACAACGGATCCACACAGTTATACGTCTCTCGATGGAGGTGTCAGAATGTGGCGCAAGAGGTTGCCAAGGGGGTTTTTGCCACCCAAGACACGGAGTAGTTGTTGAGGTTGTCACCGGAGAGGGCCCAGCTTTGGCTGGTGGTTGCGAATTAGGCTCTCCATTCTCTCTGTAGCTAGTTGGTCCTGGCTCTATCTATCTTTGGGAGAATTCACCTTTTTGTTTGACGCAAGCTTAGTGCACTGGCAATGCCGAGTTGCGATGTGCACTCTATCGCTTGTCGCTACGCGATAACCTCCATGGTGACATGAATCTCTAAACGAGGCCTCACCTTCTCTCCTTCAGAGAGAGGCCAATGCATATATTCACCGGCAGTTGAGAAATCACCACTATGGCCGATAAGCAATCTAGTTGGGTATCTTGCTAGAAGTCGAAGACTATCACCCGATAGCGCCTATGCATCATGTTGTAAGCGCTGAAAGCAGCATATCAACTCGCACGTGTCCACTTGGGCACCTTTGCCGTTATTGACCATCCACACGCCTTCTTCATGGCGCTCCTGGGCAATGGCTTTGCGGGTCGAGCTGTGCACCGCCGTCCGTAAGCTCTTGCTGATGCCGGCGCTGGGGTAGGCAAGCATCCCGAACATGCCAGCGCCGCTCTTGGTCGCCAGGCTCATGACGCCCTTTCCAAGACCCTTGACGGCCCCCAGAGCACCCTCCTTTCTAGCGCCCTTATATGGCTGCGTCACGACGTCGCTGATACCGTCGATGAAACCCCAAGCAAAGGTCTTGCCCGCGACAACCATTCCGCTCTTGGCGTCGGTTACGGGGCCGTGGTCGCGCACACTGCCGCCATAGTGGTGCGGCACTGACTTGAGACCTTCGGTGATGGCAAGCGGGATGTCGACCACCATGCCTTTTAGAGCAGTGGGCCCGATCCTCCCTATGCTCTTGGCCGATGCGCCTGCCATCCTGCCAGCCAGCGAGCCCGAGTGCTCGCTCCGTGGTCGCGCCGAGTCGCCGGAGGCCCGGCCTGCGATGCTGGCGTCGCCATCGCCGGCCTTCTCCTGGATGGTGGAGGGGACCCGAGCCTGGGCCTCCTTCGCCTCACGAGCGCGCCGCCGCTGCTCGTCCCGGTACTCTTCCACCGGCTTTGTGACCATGCCCGTGATAGACCCGGCCATCCCGGTTGCTGTCGCCATGACCGCCGAGGCGCCCCCCGAGATGGGATCCCACCGGGTGGTTTCAATGAAGAGGGGGTTGCTCTGATAGCTATGGCAGGTAGGTTAGCATGGCAGCGTCGTTGAGCGCACCAAAGGGGGAGAGCTGGACACTAACAGCTTCAAGTGCTTGGCTTCGCCCGCCTTGTTCGACAGGATAACCTCTGCAGCGACCTTGGAGAGCTTGATTGAGCGGTTGGATTTGCTGTATACCCATGCCGCCGGCTCGCTAGGAATCAGGTCGCACCGGATCCGCTCCAGGGGCAGCTGCCTGTGGAATGACTGCACAGCGGCATGGACGCCTGCCTCGGATGCCATCTTGGCGGCGATGGACGCAGCCGCAGCCGCAGCCGCGTTGGAGAGACAGTAGCGGATGGCTTCGGAAAGGTTGTCCACCGTTAGTTCGGCATGGGGTATCGGGTTGGGGCCCGCGCCAGCGTTGGCCACCATCTGGCCCCAGAAAGGTTGGCTGGCGGTCGGGGATTAGCCTGGGTTCCAGCTGGCGAGAGGACGCGTGCTGCTTTTGGCAGCAGCCGGCTAGTTACTTACTCTCCGAAAAAGGGCACGATGGTGGTGGGCTTTCCGTTCCTCAGTCCGCAGGCCGTTGTTCCTGCGCCTCCATGGTGAATCACGGCGGCGACATGCTGGAAGAGCCACTCGTGCGGACAATCTCCTATCCAGTATACGTTCTCGCTCTCCGAGCCCGCAAGGTCAGACCAGCCCTTGGAGATAATGGAGCGTACATTGGCAATGCGAACAGCATCGAGGATAATGCTGATTATCCTTTCTGGGTTGTCTATCACGATGCTGCCGAAGCCGATGTAGACTGGCGGCGAACCAGCGTCGAGAAACCGGATAAGATCTGCTGGTGGAGAGTATGAAGGAGGGTCACGAAAGAAGAATCCACAAACGTCTGTATCTTGGTTGTTAGTGGTAGTTGGTGCACGTAATTGTCGCCGAGGGACGTCAGACCGATATGCGAAGGCCAGTCAGCCGGCTTTGGCACCAAGGCAGGTGACCAGCAGTACGTAAACGGTATTTCCAACGTCTGCGTTAGCATTGGAGCGTCAAACATGGCCACCTCTTCCAGGTCTATTGATCTACGCCACTTGTTGATGAGGTCGCCCAGCCTTACAGTCCGAGGTGTCAGCAGGAGAGTCCTCAAGCCCCAAGGCGATAGGGAAGAACGAGCTTACCCTTGCCAGGTCAACCATTCCACCACGCTGTAGGATATGTAGTTCTCGAGCCGAGGGTCGCTGCCGGCGTTCTTCAGATTGGCAAGCGGATGTGGGAAAGCTCTGGTGCTGCTCCAAGGCATCGTGAACATCAGGTGTACGGGGATACCGAGCGCCTGTCCGCAGTGAATATGTGCAAAGCTAGGAGGGTTGGCGATTATAGCATCAGCCACGAAGGGCCGGCCAGTGGAGGGATCCTGTCTCAAGCATGAGTGCCAGAACTTCTCCAGCATCTCCTGGACCATGTAACGCTTCTGCTGAACATCGCCAGCCGCCAGACTTTCCATGCTGGGAATTAGACCGGGGTTCTTAACCATATAGGCCATTAGCTCGGCTGGGTGGCCACCGACAGGGTAAAATTCGAGGCCCGAGTCGCGTACGAAGCTCTCGAATATATCGTGGGTTGCCAGGCGGACGCGGTGACCATATCGCTGAAGTTCATTGCCCAGGGCGATGAAGGGCTGTACGTCTCCTCGGCTCCCCACAACTTGGATGACAATGTTCAGTTTCGTGGCCCATGACTTGGTTTGCGGTTCTGAATACTCTGGTGACGGGGTTCCCTGTTGCTCGTCCTTTTCGGGCGCCGGCTTGTAGAGGTAAGTGAGGCTGCGAACGAGCTTCGAATCGCAATCGATTTCGACCCGGGCGTCATCTGTAGAGCTGGTAAGCCTGGAGGGCGAATCAGTCGGGGGAAGGGGGTTTGCGACAGCATACCTCGAATTTTGACGTCGGTCCCGCCAGGATTGGCAAAGGTGGATGGCGGGAAGCCGACCGATGCGGGCTCAGCTGGCAATTCTGTGGTATGGGCTAGGTCGCCAGTGCTGGCAGCTCTCCTCAAGCTCGAATAAGGCGGTGTCGGGGTGGCCGGGCTGAGGTACGTGGACTCCTCGCCAGGGAGCTCGTACCGGATAGTGTCCCGTTTTTTGTCGACCATAGTTGTCGATGCCCGTTGCTTACAGGCTAAGGAGGACGAAGAGTCGAGGCAGTGGAGAGGATGATAAAGAGAATGTCAAGACGTTCGCAGGTGGCGGGGACTAACGTACTTCTGTCTACTTCCATGTGTCGAGTAGTGCCCACCAGCTCGTACCCGCCTCGTACCTCGCATATGATCCGCTGCGAACAGAGCCTAACATCCAAGCCTCTAAGATAGATCTACCGAGGGCGCCATGGCTGAGGCCGAAACGAGCGCTCTACGATCCATATCATTACGGAGCAGTGTTTTGCTATTCATGGATACCCACGACGCGTTTCGGCCACGCCATCCACCGATCCCAGTATCCCCCCATGAGCTCGGCCGCCACGTCCACCATGCTCCGGCCCCAACCGTCCATAAACCAGTAATCGTTTAAACCATGAAACAGAGTGCCGAGATACGCAAAGATCAGCATGGCAGGTGGTTGGCGCTGCTGCAGCAGCTCAAAATACTCGCCCGGAGCAAAGTGCAGCCAGATAAATGGCCCAGACCAGATCTGGTTATATCCCCATTGGGCCAAGACATCAGGATCCATCGTTTTAAACTGTCTCATATAGGCATTACACTTTCTAAGAAGGTACAATGCCTTATCATAAACACGCCCGTCGCTGCTGCGAGCCCATACCCCCTGGATGCTGCGAAAGTGGGTATCTTCGGCCACCTGTTGGTGGTCTGGATCGAGTTCATCCCAGTTCCCGAGGCCAAGCAGGGGGCTCAAAGGCCCTAAACGCACTCGGTCGTACACCGGCTTCAGCACGGCGTCGACTCCGCGGATCATGGGGATCCACTCGGCTCCAAGGACCCGGGACTTGCGGTCGGCAGCAGGGTCGTCATGGAGGGGTCCCAACACGCCGAAGATGTACAGGATGTTCAACGACGTGCACACAAACAATGCATCGCTGTTTCGGTCGCTCATCTGGCTTATGCCTTCCTGAAATCCCTGCAGTGCCATGTTGTGATGGTGGGCCGCAATCAGGACAAGCCGCCGCCTATCGGCAGGCTGCTTGTACGCGAGGTGCAGGGCTGCCAGGCTGAGAATACCTCTCATGACAAAGGCATGACTGAATGCTATCCGTGGGAATACCATTTGCCAATAATAGTCCCCGCCGGAAGACTTGACAATGTCCAGGCTTGCCGACACGGTCCAGTGGTGCAGCAGGGCCAGATCATCGAGGACGAAGGTCGTCGTCGATGACGATGACGTTTGGTCATCTTCGGCGAGGCAAGGTGCCGAAAGAGAAGACGCCAATGATGCCTCATCACCCGGCGAGGCTAGCGTGTAGGATGGGGCAGTGGAATGGCCGCTGCTCGGTGTCAGGCATGCAGTGGCCATCTTGGCGGACGGGTAGACGCATGAATGGTCATGTCGCACGCATGCCGTGCAGGCCGGCCTCCCTTCATCGCACTGCAAGTATTAATCACCTAACGCGCAATCGACGGCAGTCGAGACGTGGGGGAGTGGCGGCTCCGCGTACCTTGATCCGTCGCCTACGACACTCAGCGCATCCCGTTTTCGATTTCCTGTGTGGTCGTCGCCGACCTGCCGATGGCTGTTCTGGCGTCTCCATTGCCCGCCCTCTATGAGCCTAGGCCGGTAATTACTAGAGAAAGGGATCTCCGTCGCGAGAGTGGTGGGAAGAAAGGAGAGTCCAGCAAGGGGGGCGAGTCGCATGAACGACGTGAGAGGGAACGAAGTAGGAGGAACGAGACAGCAGGAACGAGATACGAGAGAACGAGATACGAGAGAACGAAATACGAGAAAAAACAACGAGACGAGTAATGGTTTTGTGGGTTGCTTAAGTAAGTCCCACCATGGCAGTGACGTGGCTTGTCATCAAAGTTAGTTTTGCAGCTCTGCAGACGAGATCCAAAGCTCTTGTTAGCGCTTTCGTATCTTGGGTCTGCAATAAAGTTTCTCGGCGTAATATCAGTCATGCTACTGGAGACCGCCACGAGCGCCAGTGACCATCCAGCGCTGCGAGCCAGAGCGGCGAGCCCCAGGCCGAACCCTCGGTCGCTGAGAGCAGTAGATAGATCTTGGTATCTCGGGCCAAGACTGACGAAGCTTGTTGCCCTTCTGTTAAGACGCAGGGTATGGCTCGCTTGACCCTCGCTAGCCATCAAATGTCGCCATAATGCTCGACCTCCAGTCGCTGATGAGGCGGTTATGCGATTGGTTCCCAGTAGTACCTAAACTGCAGTAGCAAGCGAACCTCAGAACCTGGAAGTCTGCCGGCCGAGTACCATCAACAGCAGCTCGCCAAAGAATTTCCCACTGATAAACCGCCGTCGGAAACTGCGACCCCTTATGCTTTTCATACCATAGCGCTGTGGTACATATTTCTTTATCTTGGAAGTCTCGGGCAGCGGGTTGCGGTGGTCTAAGTCAATCACGTATCTGAACCCTCTTGGCCACGGGACGGTGGTACCGTCTTGGCCGCCATGAACCGCTCTGACCAAGCCTGTGCAAACACTCCGATACTGATGAACCGGTTGGCTATGGGCCCGGCTATATCACAACAGACGAGACGTTACTGTGACTAAAAATAGTCTTACTATATTATTTCGCCATCTTCTCTATGCTTTATATTTCTTTAGGTATATTTAAAATGGATATACTCAGCTACCGCCGTTGTTATCAAGCCTCCCAATCTCCGGCATCGACCCGAAACTGCTCATGCTTCCGTCCCAATTCTGGTCGATGCTGCCCAGCTCTCCTCCGCAGTTCGCTGCCTCAGCCTCGACCTCCAAATTTGCCTCCGGCCATGGTTGCCCAATCTAGCCTTTCGGATACGGTAAGGGGTAGTTTCCGGTGTCCTAGTTCCCACATGCATCTGGCCGTCTTCCGGCTGCCACTAAACGGCTTTCTCTGCAAACCTCCCCCGTCTCTACTCATCGTGCTGGGTTAGTGTACACCAGGCAGAGTTCTTGCCTCGGGGCAGCGTCTTATAAGCATGGCACCACACTCCAACGTGTTGTAAAATGTTGCACTGGGCTAGCGGAGGGGCCCTCTCGATATGACTCGTTGTGCAGCTATTCTACTCCTTTACTCTTGCTGATAGGCCCCAGGGACCGAGACTGCTCCGAGGCACAGGAGACGAGACAGCACCTGCAAGTGGAATGGCGCATAGTTAATATTCCACCGACGTCAACCGATGGTGGCTCCCCGGAATCGGACCCATCTTCAAACCGTAACCATTTCCCCTCTGGGCGAGAATTCCCGTGATCTCAGCCGGGTGAATCCAGTTGAGCAAAACCATGACGAGGAACATCAGGATGGCGTCGAAGAGATACAGATAAACTTCATGCTTCAGCAAGTACCCATCAAAGCCCTGAAGATATTCAACCGCCCTGAAGATAGATCGTATCATGATGAGCATGCTGGCAATATAGAGCACCATCATGTGCTTCTTCCAAGGGACCAGGTGGGAGCGTGCGGTTGGGGACTGTCGAATCGAACGGTCGAAAGCCACAGCGATGACTATAAAAACGCCAAAGCAGATGAGCTGAACAAAAAGGCCGGCAATGATGACTTTGGCACCGGTGTTCAAGGCCTCGAGCGAGCCGGCGGCTTGGTAGCCTCCGCCTGAATGTACCCTATTAGCCTATCCATCTCAGGACCACAGGAAGCACGCAGCAAAGCGAGATACTCACCGCCAGCTTGAAGGAAGAATGAGAGGACATCTCCAGTAACAAATATCTTGGTCATCCACCTCTTCGCAATCAAGACATGTCCCTCGCCATCTACCATTATGATGATCCTGCCAAGCTCCATGTAGATGGTTGCAGCAAAGAGGGCGGGCGCAACCAGCAGGAGGATAGCTTGTATGATATAGGGACCCAGTGCCCAATCAGGGCTTTCCCCCCCTGACTTGGCGCGAGCTGCGTATCCAATGACTTCCACTGCGAGCAGACGATGGCCAGTTAGTTCATGCAGATCGTCCTCTAGAAAGACAACAGTTCTACTTACAGATGCCGCCAGCGGCTAATGGGATGACGAACCAGCATCTTCCCCTGAACAACTGCCAAAAATGAACCAACGTCGTGCCGAGAAAGAGCAGCGCGAAGGTGACACCCCCAACGATCGTGGGATCATAGTGGTACAGCGAGAACGTGTTCTCTGAGCCAGCAGTTGGTGCAGATCGATAGAAAAGATACATGGTGACTGAGGTCGCCAGAGGACGGCTGTTCGAATAATGAAGGGGGAGGACGGATGGCGTCACCTGAGAAGGAAATGAACAGGCAGCTGAGGGTGCAGGGCGAATGAATGGGAAGAAGCAAGGAGTGTAACTGGGTGTGGGCGGAGAAAGGAGAGACTATATGCGAATAAAGCTAGGGAAAATGCAACTGGTAAAAGACACTGCTGGGTTCTAAGTGAAGAATGATGATCAAGAATGATACTTGAATCGAGATGATGCCTCAATAAGTAAGCATCGTGGTGGCCGCCGAGAATTCCACTCTCGCCCACGTCGAAAGAATGCCTTGCGCGAGTGGATAGACAGAATTCAGCCTCGTTGCTCGTTTACGACCCTCGTTTACCTTCGTTCAACAGTACCCCCTCCACCATGGCCCCTATTGAAGGCTCGCTCCCGCGAGCTTCCCGGAACCACATCTTGAATCGTGGAGTCTGCACGGATCAGGATGTTCGAAGTTTTCTAGAACCTTGTGTAGATCCACAGCTAGACTAAAGATTAGAGGAGCCAGACAAGAATACCCTTCAATCTAGAAGCTATTAATAGCCAGCCAAGACTAATCAACACTTAATGAAAGACATTGATAGTGACATTAGAGTGCATAGCTATCTAAAAAGAACAGGGATTCTTGCCTTACTATCACTACCATACAGGAGTACCCCTATCTTCAGTACCGAGCGGATTGGTAGCGCGTTTCACGAAAACGCCCCTAGCCACCATGAGGTAGCTTAAGTCGAGGCTTCCAGTAGCTGCGCACTGACGATATTAGCATTACTAAAATTGCGAGGTCGGGGTGCTCGTTCTATAAATCACATCGTAGTTATTCTTATTTAATAAAGGTAATTTAATATATATATAACACTCTTAGTAGGTAACTGCATGCATTGTACGTTAGCCTGAATATAAGGATATCATTAGCACTCATCTCAAGATGTGGAAACGCCGAACCTGTCGCTGACATGTTGATGAGTGAGTCCAGGGGAAGCCCCGTGCTCGAGGACAGATGTCCCATCCTCGTTCCCGGTCCTCGTTCCGCGTTCTTTTTTCCGGTCCTCGCTCCATTTTCTTGCTCTCCTAGCTCCGCAACCCTCGACCCAGCCTCTACTCTGACGTCACAGCGGCGATGGGGATGTGGATTTGTGTCTACGACGCTGTGACATGGCCTCGTCCTCGGTTTTCTCATGACGGCCTAGGTATATAAAGCAGTTCACGATGTCGAGGGGTTGATTGCACATCACTCACCGCACCGCCGAGTACCAGGGATACAAAGAACATGTCGCTAGCCAGAACCATGAAGGCCATGGCCGCCGCAACACTCACCATCGCGCTCGTCGCCGCGGCCAAAGGGACCGCCGAGGTCCCCAGCACCGGAACCACCGCGTTGAGGGAGGTTTCGGCCAAGAAGGACATTCTCATCGGGTCCGGGGCGATCAACCCGAGCTACCTCGATGATGCTCAGTTCTCGGCCGTCCTCGCCGGGCAGTTCAACAGCCTCTCTCCTGAGAACGAGATGAAGTGGAAGTTCCTTCACCCGACAGAAGGGCACTACAACTGGGAGACGATCGACCGCCTGGTTGCCTTCGCCCAAGAAAACGACATGGTGGTCAAAGGACACGGGCTCATCTCGGGCTGCTGCAACCCGGACTACCTGCTCAACATCACCGACCCCACAGGGTTCCGCGCCGCGATGACGGCTCACTTCGAGGCGGTCATGCACCGGTACAACGGCAAGGTAGATCGATGGGATGTCATGAGCGAAGCACTCGAAACGCAGGGCGATGCCCTAGCCTCCAACGTCTTCTACAAGGTGCTCGGCCCCGGCTACATCCAAGATGCTTTCCGCATTGCCCGGGCAGCAGACCCGGACGCCAAGCTCTTCCTCAACGAGAACCTCGTCGAGTCACTCCCCAGCAAGCGTCAGGCCCTCTACAACCTAGTCTCGGGACTCGTGGCGGACGGCGTCCCA